>JBAMJV010005430.1:0-57225 GCA_037951105.1 Echinarachnius parma
GTCAAACATACTTTGCTACGTACTCAAACGTAACTTAGCGTACTCTAACGTACTTCCCCGTGCACAAAACCAGCATCGGCACTCTTGGTCTTAAGCACAAAATTAGACAACTTGCTTAGAACTGCTCAAGGCCGTACAACACCGCGGGCTGGCTGCATACTCCGTGCGGAGTTGCTAAATATACCGTAGTGACGTTCTTTAGCGTAGTCTTGTGTAGTCTAGCGTAGTGGCTTCTGTAGTCTACCGTACTCAAGCGTAGTCAGACGTACCACTCCGTACCTTTCCGTGAGTGAGCTGCATCGGCATTACCGAAGTCTAGCGTAGTCTAGCGTAGTTTATCGTACTTGAACGTACTTATCTGTACTCTCCTGTGGCTCATCGCCGTACCTTAACGTATTTAAACGTAGTTTAACCTAGTTTAACGTACTTACACCACGTCTGACCCACATTAAATTACCTTACGGATTACTATGTCCAATACCGTAAGTATGACCGGCCCATTAGTCTGCGCGTAGCCGTTCAATTATTTGACATCCGAACTAGCTACTTGTAAGCAGTGGCGTCCCCCGGATTTGTTCAAGGGCTGGAGGGGGGGGGGGGGGGGGGGGGGGGGGGGGAGGGGTTAGTGGGGTGTTCGTAGAAAATTATCGCAGCCGAGGCCGAGTACATTTACAATTTTCGAGGCTGAGACCAAGACATTTCCTGAGAATCATGTAAGCGAGGGGGTGTCCGTAGAAAATGAGGCCGAATACATTTACAATTTTCGAGGCTGAGACCTGGACCAGTCACTAATTGTCGGGGCCGAGACCAAGACATTTCTTTAGATTCATGTAAGCGGGGGGGGGGGGAGGGGGGATGTAGGGGGGAGCCCGTAGAAAATGTTCGCAGCTGAGGCCGAGTACATTTACAATTTTCGAGGCCGAGACCAGGTCCGGTCACAAATTTTCGAGGCCGAGACCAAGACTCAGTTTTCAGTGCCTCGCGACACACAATTTGCCAGTCGAGAGACAGTCGGATGCCAATTGGGGCCGATTCAACACGATAAATCAGCTCCGACCGACCGGGCTCTAGCCTGATTTAAACCAGTCGGATCGGGTCGAGTCGGCTCTGTCTGCGCCGGGCTTTAGTCTCTTCTAAGCGACAATTTACATTATTTGTTTTAAAGGGTACCACCACCTAAAATAATATTCTTATAAATGAAAGGTAACATCTGTAGTATTCCATTCCATCAACAAGTTCACACAAATATGTTTCCAGAAAAAGAAGAAAACAAATTGAAAAGTCTTGCAACGAACAGTCACGTGTCACGTGTCACGTTCACGTTCACGTTTTGCGCCCTTTCGTGAAATAGGTCACCCAAGTCTACGAAGTGTTGGGTTAAGTGACCCAACAGTTTGTTGATATACTATATGCATTTCTTGAAAACTCACGTAAACTTGCGCCTGCGTAAAAAATAAAAATGTAAATTGTCGTTGAAAAGAGACTAATTCTCGGCAAATTTAATCGTGAACGAACCAGTCCTACCTATACTGTTATGCCAATTATAGGCGTACCCAGGCCTGGGGGGCAGAGGGATGGACACCCCCTACCCCCCCCCCCCCACCCCCTCCCCACCCCTTACATAATTCTCAAGAAATGTTTTGGTCTCGGCCTCGAAATTTGTGACCGGTCCTGGTCTCGGCCTCGGCTGCGATCATTTTCTACGGACACCCCCAGTACCCACACTCCCCCCGCTTACTTCAATTTGTCTGACGAAATACCCCCCCCCCCCCCTACACCAACCCCTTGAAACAATCCTGGGTACGCCACTGCTAGCTACAAGTAGCTACTGAAGTTCGGATGTCAAATACTTTAATTGATTTATTTAATATTGATTAGTTGGTGTGACTGATTATTTCATTGATTAATTGATTAAATAATGATTTACCAATGAATTGATTGATTGTTAGATTAAATGATTGATTTATAGATTGACTCGATTCAATCACCATAATTTAACACTATTAATCAAATCATTGTTTTATTACTTTTAAACTCATTGATCACTGCACTCACTCAATCACTTTCACATGCATACACATACAACGCCGTTAACGGCCACGCGCAGACGTCGAGCACGGGAACTTCAGGCGTAGTATGCGAACTGAATGGTCAGCTGCGTGTTAGCAGTTCAGCTGGAAATAAACATTTGCCAAAATCCACGCACGACACGTCTTTAGGGATACTCTAATAACAAGACAAATAATGCAAGTGGTATGGTTGTACATTACCTAAATGACAGAACTGCATATTATCGTCTCAGATTACTCTGAATTATGCACTTACATATTATAAACATAATGATTGAAATGATTTGATAAGGGGGTATCGGCATTTTCGTCGACATTTTTAAATCTCTTTGTGCGTGTATGTCTAGTCTTAGTAACAAGCGCTTGCAATAAAAAAAAAATCTTGATTAAACACTCACGTCACGTTTTGGTTAACGCGACACTTCGTGTTTTACCGGCGTGAAAAACAACGAATGGTCGGCCCTACACTTCGTAAACGAGAGTCACCTTTTAACGAAATATCTCAAAACGTGAACGTGACACATGATACGCGACACGTGACTGTTCGTTGCAAGCCAATTGAAAAACGCATCACCATTCAAAAGCATGCGTTAATGGATCTGCATCTACGAGACTACTTTGACCAGAGCGAACGAATCGCCCGGGATTCTATTGTCTCCAAACGTACACGTTAATAGCATAGGCGCATTCGCAAATGCTTGGCCCGTACGGAACCAAGAAATAGTAGTGGTTCCGTAAGTGGTGGAAATTAATTGCTTTGTTTATGAATTACACAACCCTTTGAAAAATGTTGGGTATCTATTTGATATCACAAAACGGTACCAAAACATATAATTATGTGGTGTTCTTTGCCTGGTGGTCCCATTTAACGCAAGCGCCAATTTACGTGAGCTTTCGTGAATTGCATATAGTATATCAACAAACTGTTGGGTCACGTAACCCAACACTTCGTAGAATTGGGTGACCTATTACACGAAAGGGCGCAAAACGTGATACTTGACTGTTCGTTGCAAGTACCAAAGTACGAATTGGTGTAACATTAAATAATACCCTGCTGTGAAGAGACTCCTCTACTTCATGTCTATTTTCGTAATTAGACTTGTTAGCCTATGATAGGTATGTATAGTTATTAATAATAATTATGTATTGATTATCCAAGTATTATATAGTATTCGTATACAATAACATAAATCTTTATGTTGTTTAGCTTTATATTAAAAGCTACAACATCAGATAGTTTAAAGTTGAATTTATTCGTGTTATTATCATAATTATTATTACTATCACGAATTTTGATTTACTCACATAAATGTGTGCTATTTATATAAGTTTGGTTATAAGTAGTTCTTATTTACCGTGTTATTATTGGTATTAACACCAGTATTATCAATATTGCATGTATTATTAGTATTACGATAGTTATACTATCATTACCATAATCACCAACATCTTCATCATTAGTATTGTTATTGGCCATTTCATTCGGTAGATCCAGAGACCCCTATTTGTCCGTCTGATATTGTGTCAAGGAGTGACCCGCAAACCCTCATTAACGTTAGTGTGACCTGGACATACCCTGATGCCAACATCCCCACAGACATCCACCCCCTCGGTTCGGACCCAGCCAGCGGATCCGTGTTTACTCTCGGCGACCATTCAGTCAATGTGTTCAAGACGGATTGGCCGGAGTTCAACTGTACCTTCACAGTGACCGTCATCCGTAAGATTTACTTGTTATGTCATACATACATGTATATATTACATTAACCAAGTCCTCAGCAAGGAAGGGTATCTGCCATATACAAGCCAGGACCAAAGTGAGACCCATCAAATTAGGGGCCAATATCAGTTACAAGCATTTCCTGCAAAGTGTTTGGACATATTGTTGAAACGTCCCCTTTACATGGAGATATTTAATACATGTTTAATGAAACTGTCCACCATCATTCAGAAGAATTTTACAATGATTGTGATATCATTTATCGAATATCATTTTTGGAAAAATCATACGAAGTCTATGAACAACATTATTGTGACAGACAGACCCGAATGAACAATTGCTTATCGCAATTTCGGAAAATTAGCTTGAATGGCATTAATTAACATTATTGAAACCTGTCAAATTAATGTAACATGGGAACAAAAAGAACTTAAGCTTGTTGAATTTAGGACGGAGGCTGGTGTGTTAAATGATTCGTATGAAATTAGGTGTTTCTCTTTTACTCTGATAACACAGGAGCAACATTTCGTTGGCAATAATTTTGATTTAGTATAGCTTAATCATAATAAATAAGGACGTTATCAATGATTATTACCACTTGCACCTTTGCTAACAATTTTCCATATCAGCTCCGACCACTCCGGTATGCCCAAGTGACATCATGGTAGGTACTGACATCGGTGGCTTGGATGCAGCGGTTACCTGGTCCTACCCACCAAACAATTATACCGACCAGTACCCGCTTGTACCAGACATGGACAACGGTTCCACGTTCAGCCCTGGGATCCACACGCTCACGGTAGCGAGGCTGGATTTCGAGGACTACAACTGCACTTTTACCATTACTGTCATCGGTAAGTTTGTATGCCTTTGCTAAATTTTATATATGTTTTCCCATCCATTTTCTAACGATCGTCATTAAATTTCATTAATTGTTAAAGGGGACCACCCGGCAAAGAACAACACATAATTATATGTTTTGGTACCGTTTTGTGATATCAAATAGATACCCAACATTTTGCAAAAGGTTGTGTAACAGCAATTAGTTTCCACCACTTACGGAACCACTACTATGTCCTGGTTCCGTACGGGCCAAACATGTGCAAGTGCGCAAATGCTATTCACGCGTACGTTTGGAGACAATAGAATCCCGGGCGATTTGTTCGCTCTGGACAAAGGAGTCTCGTACATGCATACCCATGAATGCATGCTTTAGAATGGTGATGCGTTTTCCAATTATATATATTTTTTCTGAAAACATATTTTTGTGAAATTGTTGATGGAATGGAACACTAAAGATATTACCTTTCATTTATAAGAATATTATTTTTGGCTGGTGGTACCCTTTAACTTCAATTTCGTCTCCAGAAGTCCGGAACGTGCAATTGCTATATTCAATTTAGTCATTCATCGTTCAATTTAGTCAACGACCAATCGATTTTAAAATGTTGTCGTTCTATTTCCTCATTTTGCAATGAAATTCGCCCCACCTGCATGGCGATAAAGCGTATTATGTAATGTTCGAATTCGTCATTGTTCATTCGATTTCAAGACTTCGTCGTTCAAATTATTCGTCATGCAATCTGATTGATCTGTTTCATATGCATTTTCCCATGAGGATTTATACAAATGATTTCGCAACCGATGACTCCATCAATAATCGTTTCTAAAACGATGAACTGAACAAAAAACAATTAATTAAACGGTGCTGTCGGAAAGTCTGATTGATTGATGTATCCATGCAATACATTTGTGCTGCTTTTGAGAGTGTTGACGCGCATAGTGCTACAATAAAGGTGCGCACAAATGTTTTTTCAAATGATGTGGAATCTGTCAAATACAATCCTCTAATAAATTTCCGAAGCACTTAACAACATAGACAATGGGATCAAACATGCAAAAGATGATAATGAAAGGATATTGACATAAAGTATCACATTTTATCGCTTTCTTATACCTAGTTTGACGAATTTGAATGAAAATTCACGAAGTTCAATGCACAATGACGCAATTGATCATCACATCGTGCACCAGCAAGTGGGATCGGACGAAATTAAATGATTGGAAATTGACGAATTTGATTGGAAATGCACGAACTTGTGTGCGCAATGACGAAATATAACATTACATATGCACGTTCCGGACTTCTCGAGACGAAATTAAAGTTAACAAGCAATGAAATTGAATGACGATTGTTTGAAAATGGATGGGAAAACCTATAATGTGTGAAAAATGTGGGGCCCACATTTGCTCAGTAATTGCAGGAAAAAACTTACAATAACGTTAACATTTGCAAACATTTACCAAAGTGACATCTACATTAATTTGTGTTTAATCTATCGAATAATCCCTCCCCCAAAAAAACAACGACAACACATTGTTAATGTTTTAGATTAAAATGGTTGAACATTTCAGGTGTCTGAACGATGCCCTCTTGCATTCAATTATTATTTTTTAAATTAAAGGTACACTTGAGTATTGGGACTTCCTGAAATGCCCATGACACTAAATTGGTTGGTTTTAATTCCATTTGAAAGTTAATTGAATAAAACATGTGAAATGAGAATCATTCCCTTTCGAATGCTCGCACAGTTGTACAATTTAATGTCAAATTATTATATTTAGAAGTCTACCCTGCCGGGGGACTTCGTGACTTCTTAGAAAAAGACAAGGAATGCTTATAGACATCTTTGAAACAAATCAAAATAGGTTTTTAAAGGTATGGTGAAATCCCGGCTTTGATTCAGGTTTATAGCTTTAAATATGTGCCTATATTGATATACCACACTCTTTTTTCAAATAAATCCTTAAAGGCATCTGGTACCTTTGTTGACATGTGCAAAAAAGTGATGAATGGTTGATGCAATGTATATTGTTGTTATCTCATATGTCCGCAGGGTATTGTTTGAAAATTTCAAGTCAAAAGTAATGAGCGAAAATGCAAAGTGATATTCACTAACTCACTGCACTCACTTTGTACACGATAAGAAAAACTCCGGGGGAGTTTTTCTTATCTGAATACTTCGATCGTACATATCTTTGTAACGAAAGGGAAATTTGACAAACCGAAACCTGTCCCATGATTTTATTGTTAAAGGAACTACAGCGTCTAGATGGCCTAATTTTCACAATTCGGCTCTCTATAGATAATTTTTCCAAAAGAAAAAGAATTTGGCAGTCATTTCTCATGAAATCAATCAATTTTGGGGTAATTAGTAAATATCAAATTGTCCTGGGAACGCCCCTTTTAAATCTCCAAAATGTGACGTCATCTAAAGAACGGACTAATGAACTAAATTCTGTAGATGACGCGTCATGACGTAAGCCAATGCATTGTCAAACACACGTCGATCACGCTGCCGATTCCGGACCCTAAATGTGGGTGGGGCGTAAACAGGCTGCTAAGTGAGATTTGGCATCAGAAAACTAGTCTTAAATCACTACTGTGTTTATTTTCATGGATTTTTTTTGGCAGACCTATGATTCAAGTCATCAACTATGGAATAAGTGTCAAATTACGTTGTATTCTTTAGGTCCTTTAATACGAATACAACAAGGTATGAGGGAACCGCTAGAATTAAAATTTTAGTTTGAGGATTTGGACGATGTTACTAAGTCCCTTTAAGTTGGGCAAAAAAGTAAATTTCATGCACCTTTTTTGCTTGTTTTCGTATCGGCGTTCCATGCTGCTAAAAAAGTTATTTATAGCGGAGCGGGAATGTGCGCACGTGCAACCCGGGTCATGACATCACAAGCAGACCGCAACACGGAGGAACGTGCATGGTTTACATGCAAAGCCTATGGCTTGCTAGTAGAACAAACTCGTTTTTGCTTGTAAATTGAGGCTTAACTGAACATTCCTAAGAAATTAATTATAGCAGCTTGCAGCAACACATCTGAGTGTAGATCGTCCATGATATAAACTTTAACAAATGTTTGCAAGTATTGAAAAAAAATCGAAATAATATCTCTCTGTCAACGTGAGTATTGCACTCAGCGTGTACGTCTACGACCGAGCTATACTGCGATTGCCTGCATGTGACGTCACAAAGATGACGTCAGTTTTCTTCGCCCGGACTCCATTGTTTTTTACGGGAATTACTCAAATGAATTTAATAGTTGATTTTTTTTTATTTTACTGGATTTTCCGACACGGAAAATATGTTTTTATTAGTAATCTTCATGAAAATCTACCTTAGATACAGTAAAACACAATTTTTAGGTAGTTTTCTTGTCAGCCAACCTTTAAGTAGTTGTTGATGATATCTCCATTTAATCATTATTTTAAAAACATCACATGCACAGTTTTGTATGAAAAATGGTAAAAACAATAAGTTTTTTAGAAAGCGCCCTCTTGAATTCTAACGGCTCATTTTAAATGATAACATGGTTTTTGCTCAGTCGTTTGTAATTGCGTATATATTTCGAGCATGGTGGAGTTATTAGTATTAGTACTATTAGTATGTACCGCAATGGTGCAGGTTTTGGTTACTAACATTAAGTTTGACCAAAACTCAACTATCCCTTTAAATGAAAAATACTGTCTAGTATGTCTCTCTATTATTTAAGTATACATGGTTAGGTATTAATAACTAGTGAGAAAACGTTCAAGTTTTATTTACTTACATTTATTTTGACCGGAAATGTACTATCCCATTAACATCTCCTTGCATACTTAATTGTGGATTCAATGATACGATCTAATGGGATAAGGCTAACAGACGCAAATTAAGGATAGAATATTTTTAATTTTCGATTTTTAGCGAACTGGTTGGCAAGAAAGCTGTGGGCTAAATAGATTTTCATGACACATGGGGTAGGGAAATACCGCAAATCAAAAGCGACTTGCGCATTTCAGAGATATGAATTAGCACATTGTCATCTGTATCCTCATATCAACAGAAGAACAATTTTCCACCAGTGAACACAGTCTATAGGTGAAAGAGGGGGGGGGGGGGGGGGGGGCTGGTCACACCACTTTTGAAGGCAACGACTTCAAAAATATCCTTATTTAGAAACTTCTATTCATCGAATATGTAGAGAGTGCTCTTATATTTCAAATGGCCTTTTTCATGCATACCGACTGGTAATTATCATTCTTCATGTCAAGTATTAATTCTACTATACCGCCCTTGCATACCCTGTTAGCTGAAGATAGCGCTAGACTATGCTGTAGGCCTGATCAAGTGTTACCTCTTCTTAAACCAACACTTCTGATTCTTTATCAGCCCCTACCACTCCGGTATGCCCAAGTGTCATCACGGTTGGTAGTGACATCGGTGGTTTGGATGCAGCGGTCACCTGGTCCTACCCACCGAACAATTATACAGACCTGTACCCGCTTGTACCGGACATGGCCAACGGTTCTACGTTCAGCCCTGGGATCAACACAGTCACGGTTGCGAGGATGGATTTCCAGGACTTTAACTGTACTTTTACCATTACTGTCATCCGTAAGTTTGTATGCTTTTACTTAACCTAAAATTTGAATCACATCGCTGGAAATATGTTAAACAAATGTCTATCTTAGCTGTTGATTCGCATTTTATCATTGAGGTATTCATGTTTAGGTATTAAATACTAGTTATTGATAACGTGCAAGTTTTAGTTACTTACATTTATTTTGACCGGAAGTGTACGATTCCAATTACCTTCTCTTACTAACTTAATTGTGGACTGAAGGATACGATCTTAAAGTGAGGCCTGTAAAGTGTCCATGAAAATTACTTGGAGCTTCCTCGTTTCTCTTCTACCGTGTTATTTAGCTTATGGTTAGAGAAGAATAAAACAGGGTTAGATTTGTTCAAATGCCCCTTTATGCTACAGTCACACATGGTCCGATTTGGGCTACGGCGCCCGTACGATGCCACTTTTAGGTGAAATATTGCGGGAATCTTGCGGCGCCCGCACGGATGCCGTGGCTATCGTACGGTCGCCGTTGCATTTTTCCTCGCCGTACGATGTCAAAAATTTGTTTAACGCGGAGTTAAAACAAAAAATGCATCGTACGATTTTTTACTTGCCGTAAGCCCGTAGACAGAGGGTATAGAGCATCGCACGGGCACCACAAGGGCATCGCACGGGCACAGCACGGACATCGCAGCCTTTTTTTTTTCGAATATCGTACGATTTTGAGACAGAAAATTTGGCCACTCAAATCGTACGGGTACCGTGGAGTCACTGTAAGAGTACCGTAAGGGACCCGTACAGGCACTTAGTTTTTTTTAAGACAAAGGTCATCGTACGGGGCCCGGAGAATATGTGACTGCTACTCTAAAATACCACAGACATCGTACGATATCACGATTTCCCCAAATCGTAGAAAATCCGCCGATGGGATAAAAATCGTACGGCGCCCGGACCATTTGTGACTGTAGCATTAGTATGACGATATCTATCATTTAGCTCAAAAGCGTTAACAAACTGTCGTGAACTTCATAAACGTCCGCTGTAATAGCTGACGCATATTTTCGCTTTTGTAACCAGGAAATCAGTGCTTTTTTTAAATGAAACTTTTACACATCATTCGGACATATTTTACAATGATTTTGGTACAGAATTGAAGTCTCAAATTTCATTTTGGGCAAAAAATGACACTTTACAGGATATGGCTAATATACGCCAATTAAGGATAGAATATTATAATCTTTGAACAGGTTGGCAAGAAAGCTGTCGGCTTACTTGATTTTCATTACACACGGGGTGGGGTAGTAAATAAAAACAGTTAATATCGCAAATCAAGAGCGATTTGTGCATTTTAGAAATATGAATTAACACATTGTCATCTTTATCCTCATATTAACAGAAGAAAAAACATTTCCACCAGTGAACAAAGTCTAGGGGGGGGGGGGGGGGGGGGGGGGCTGGTCACACACTACTTTTGAAGGCAACAACTTTAAACATATCCTTAATTAGACTCTTTTATTCATCGCATATCCAGAGAGTGCTCTTTTTCAAAGCTCTTTTGTATGCATACCGACTGGTAATTATAATTTTTCGTGTAAATCATTGGTTCTTCTACACCGCCCTTCTTGCATACCCTGTTAGCTCGAGATGGCGCTAGTTAAATCAAAATGTAATGTTAAATTATTTATATAAAAATTAGGTGTTTCTCTTTCACTGTGATAACACAGGAGCAACGTTTTGTTGGCAATCATTTTGATTACGTATAATTTTATCTAAATAAATGAAGTTATACATTAATATTACCACTTGCACCTTTGCTAACAATTCTTCCATATCAGCTCCGACCACTCCGGTATGCCCAAGTGACATTACGGTAGCTAGTGACATCGGTGGTTTGGATGCAGCGGTCACCTGGTCCTATACACCAAACAATAATACTGACCTGTACCCGCTTGTACCGGACATGGCCAACGGTTCCACGTTCCGCCCTGGGAGGAATACAGTTACAGTAGCGAGGACGGATTTCCAGGACTTTAACTGTACTTTTACCATTACTGTCATCCGTAAGTTTGTATGCTTTTACTTAACCTGAAATTTGAATCACATGGCTGTGAAATATGTGAACAAATGTCTATATTAGCAGTTAATATGTCATTTTATCATTGAAGTACGCATGGTTAGGTATTACATACTAGTTATTGATAACGTGTAAGTTTGAGTTACCAACATTTATTTTGATCGGAAATGTACGATTCCAATTACGTCTCCCTAGCAAACTTAATTGTGGACTCAATGATACGATCTTTAGGATAATGATATTAGACGCCAATTAAGGATAGAATATTATAATCTTTGAACAGGTTGGCAAGAAAGCTGTGGGCCTACTTGATTTTCATGACACATGGGGTAGGGTAGTAATAGTAAGTAACAACAGCGATTGGCGAGTTTTAGAGATATGAATTAACACATTGTCATCTTATCCTCATATCAATATAATAAAATCCATTTTCCCGGTGACCAAAGGCTGTGGAGGAGGAGGGTTGGGGGGGGGGGGGGGGGGGGGGGGGGCTGGTTACACTATTTTGAAGGCAATGACTTGAAAATGTCATTATTTAGACACTTCTGTTTATCGCATATGCAGAGAGACAGTGCTCTTGTATTTCAAATGGCTCTTTTGTATGCATACCGACTGGTATTTGTCATTTTTCATGTAAATCATTGGTTCTTCGTTACCGCCCTTCTTGCATACCCTGTTAGCTCGAGATGGCGCTAGTTAAATGATAATATAAAAGGCAGCGTGCTTTTAAAGGGATAGTTGAGTTTTGGTAAAGAGAGTATCAGTTTCGGTCAAACAGAATTTTTAAAACCAAATCCTGCACCATTATATTACAAACAAATAGTTATAAATCCACCATGCTCGAAAGAAAAAGAAAATTACAAATTGAAATTTTTGTAAAAAAAAAGCCTGTTATCATTCACAACGAGCCGTTATAACTCAAAAGAGCGGTCTCTAAAAACACCTTGGTTAAAACCATTTTAAATACAATATTGTGCATGTGATGCTTTGTTGAAATAATGATTAAATAGATGGATACTCAAAAGCTATTTTAAAGCCTCTTTTGTAAATTCTGGAAAAGAGAAAGCAATAACAAAAACAAATTAACCGCTGTTTCAAAAATATCAAATATTGTGGGGACCCACAATTATTACAAATGATTATGCTTATGAATATTTCAGCCATTTGTGAACCAATTTTGATAAAATAAAGTTTATTATGTCATTAAAATTGTATGCTCTTTATAACTTGACACTTAGTTTTTCATTATCTCACAAAAAATAACTGTGTGTAGCGCCCTCTATACCAAAACTCAACTATCCCTTTAAGCAATGCTATAGGTAGGCCTGATTAAGTGTTACCTTTTTATAAAAACCAACACTTCTGATTCTCTATCAGCCCCTACGACTCCGGTATGCCCAAGTGACATCACGGTTGGTAGTGACATCGGTGATTTGGCTGCAGCGGTCACCTGGTCCTACCCACCAAACAATAATACTGACATGTACCCGCTTGTACCGGACAAGGCCAACGGTTCCACGTTCAGCCCTGGGATCTACACAGTCACGGTAGCGAGGGTGGTATTCGAGGACTTTAACTGCACCTTTACAATTACTGTCATCCGTAAGTATCTATGCTTTTACTTTACCTGAAATTTGAATTACATCGCTGTAAAAAATATGTGAACAAATGTCTATCTTAGCTGTTGATATGTCATTGTACCATTGAAGTATGCACGGTTAGGTATTAAATACTAGTTATTAATAACCAGCAAGTCTTAGTTACTAACATTAATTTTGACCGGAAATGTACTATTCCATTAACGTCTCCCTTGCATACTTAATTGTGGACCCAAGGATACGATCTTAAAGATATGGCTAATAGACGCCAATTAGGAATAGAATATGTTTAATCTTTGAACAGGTTGGCAAGAAAGCTGTGGGCCTACTTGATTTTCATGACACACGGAGTAGGGTAATAAGTACAAAATAGTTAATACCGCAAATCAAAAGCGATTTGCGCTTTTTATAGATACTAATTAGCACATTGTTATTCTTTATCCTCTTATCTACAGACACATATACATTTGACTAAGTAAAAAGCATGTTATCATTCAAAAAGAGCTGTTAAAACTCAAGAGGGCGCTCTGTAAACATTTATCGGTTTCAACCATTTTAAATAATATTTTGTGCATGTGATGTTTGGATGAAATAGATATTAAATAGAGAAATAATCAACAACTATTTAAAAAACCTCTTTAATTTGTAATTTTTTGAAAAGAGGAAGCATTTGTTCAAATGTTTAACGGCTGGTTCAAAATTCTCTAATAAATGTGGGGTCCCACATTTATTACAAATGCTAATGTTTATAGATAATTCGGCCATTTCTGAACCGATTTTGATCATATAAAGTTTATTCTGTCATTAAAATTGTATGCTCTTTCAAATTTGACACTCAGTTTTTCATTATCTCACAAACAAATTATTTAGTGTACCGCCTTCTATACGAAAACTCAACTATTGAAGGGACTACAGCGTGTAGATGGCCTAATTTTCAAATTTCGCCTTTCTATACGTATTTTTCCCAAAGAAAAATAATTTGGCAGTCATTTCCCATGAAATCAATAAATTTTGGGGTAATTAGTAAATATTCAATTGTCCTGGGAACGCTCCTTTTAAATCGCCAAAATATGACGTCATCTAAAGAACGAACTAATCAACTAAATTATGTAGATGACGCGTCATGACATAAGCCAAGGAATTGTAAATCACATGTCAATCACGCTGCCGATTCTGGACCCTAAATGTGGGTGGGGCGTTAACGGGCTGCTAAGTTACATTTAGCATCAGAAAACTAGCCTTAAATCACTACTGTGTTTATTTTCATGGATTTTTTTTGGAAGACCTCAACTATGGAATAAGTGCCAAATTCGTTGTATTCTGTAGTTCCTTTAAGCCGCAGCTATGCTATTATAGGGTAGGCCTGATGAAGTGTTACCTCTTCTAAAACCAACACTTCTTATTCTCTATCAGCCCCTACGACTCCAGTATGCCCAAGTGACATCACGGTTGGTAGTGACATCGGTGGTTTGGATGCAGCGGTCACCTGGTCCAACCCACCAAACAATTATACTGACCTGTATCCGCTTGTACCGGACATGGCCAACGGTTCTACGTTCAGCCCTGGGATCAACACAGTCACGGTTGCGAGAATGGGTTTCCAGGACTTTAACTGCACTTTAACCATTACTGTCATCTGTAAGTATGCTTTTACTCATTTTTACTGTTGAAATAATGATTAGATAGATAGATACTCAAAAGCTATTTTAAAGCCTCTTTTGTAAATTCTGGAAAAGAGAAAGCATTAAAAAAACAAATTAACCGCTGTTTAAAAAATATCAAATATTGTGGGGACCCACAATTATTACAAATGGTTATGCTAATGAATATTTTAGCTATTTCTGAACCAATTTTGATAAACTAAGGTTTATTTTGTCATTATAATTGTATGCTCTTTATAATTTTACACTTAGTTTTTCATTATCTCACAAAAAATAACTGTGTGTAGCGCCCTCTTTACCCAAACTCAACTATTCCTTTAAGCAATGCTATAGGTAGGCCTGATCAAGTGTTACCTTTTATAAAAAACCAACACTTCTGATTCTCTATCAGCCCCTACGACTCCAGTATGCCCAAGTGACATCACGGTTGGTAGTGACATCGGTGGTTTGGATGCAGCGGTCATCTGGTCCTACCCACCAAACAATAATACTGACCTGTACCCGCTTGTACCGGACATGGCCAACGGTTCTACGTTCAGCCCTGGGATCAACACAGTCACGGTTGCGAGAATGGGTTTCCAGGACTTTAACTGCACTTTAACCATTACTGTCATCGGTAAATATATATGCTTTTACTCATCTTTGATGTTTGATTGTTAGCGAACAGGTTGGCAAGAAAGCTGTGAGCTAAGTAGATTTTCATGACACAAGGGGTAGGGTAGTAAGTAAAACAGTGAATACCACAAATCAAGAGGGATTTGCGCATTGTAGATATATGAATTAGCACATTGTCATCTTTATCCTCCTATCAACAGGGGGGGGGGGGGGGGCTTGGTTACACCATCTTTTGAGGTCAACCACTTGGAAAAATATCCTTAATAAAATAGCTCAGTCACATTTGCTCTACGGCGAGTGTACGGCGGCCGTACGCCCCCGAAATCGAGAGAAACGTGCGGCGGCCGCAAAAAATCTGCGGTGGCCGCAGGGTTCCCATACGGCGTATCCGAATAAAAGGCCAAATTACAGACCACAAGGGTCGCCTTGGAATTATAACGCGGAGTTATAACTTGTGTCATGTCTACGTTCGCTGTTAGTAGCAATGAGACTTATGAGCTGAGGGATAGTTGAGTTCTGGTAAAGAGAGTACAGTTTTTGTCAAACTGAATTTTTGTAATCAAAACCTTTGAATTAATTAACCTTTGAATTAATTATTACAAAAAGCTGTATCGCTTCGGTCATCCCTCGCATATATCCCCAAGTTGATTTGTATCCTTCTGGTTTATGTCTGGTTTATAATAGCTTCTGACCATTCTGGCAAAGAGAATTAAGGGGTTTCTGGGACGAGCACCGTCTATGGTTTTCTATAGCTCAGTCGGTAGAGCACCAGTCTAGCAATCTGGAGGTCTCGGGTTCGAATCCCGTTGGAATCCCATTTTCTTTGCCTTCTTTTAATCACAATATATTTCTGGTCAGTTTCCTTATATGTTTGAATTAATTATTACAAAAATCTGTATCGCTTCGGTGATCCCTCGCATATATCCCCAAGTTGATTTGTATCCTTCGGGTTTATGTATGGTTTATAATAGCTTCTGACCATTCTGGCAAAGAGAATTAAGGGGTTTCTGGGACGAGCACCGTCTAGGGTTTTCTATAGCTCAGTCGGTAGAGTACCAGTCTAGCAATCTGGAGGTCTCGGGTTCGAATCCCGTTGGAATCCCATTTTCTTTGCCTTCTTTTAATCACAAAACCTACACCATTACATTACAAACTAATATTTATAACTCCACCATGCTCAAAAGTAATACAAAACTACAAATGACTAGGTAAAATCATGTTATCATTCAAAAAGAGCTGTTAAAACTCACGAGGGCGCTCTCTAAACACTTATCGGTTTCAACCATTTTAAATAATATGTTGTGCATGTGATGTTTTGATGAAATAGTGATTAAATAGAGAGATAATCAACAACTATTTAAAAATCTCTTTAATTTGTAATTGTTTGAAAAAAAGAAGCATTTGTTTACATTTTAAACGGCTGGTTCAAAATTCTCTAATAAATGTGGGGCCCCAATTTATTACAAATGGTAATGTTTATAGATAATTCGGCCATTTCTGAACCGATTTTGATCATATAAAGTTTATTCTGTCATTAAAATTTGTATGCTCTATCAAATTTGACACTCAGTTTTTCATTATCTCACAAACAAATTATTTAGTGTACCGCCTTCTATACCAAAACTCAACTATTAAGCAATGCTATAGGTAGGCCTGATGAAGTGTTACCTCTTCTAAAACCAACACTTCTGATTTTCTATCAGCCCCTACGACTCCAGTATGCCCAAGTGAGATCACGGTTGGTAGTGACATCGGTGGTTTGGATGCAGCGGTTACCTGGTCCTACCCACCAAACAATTATACTGACCTGTACCCGCTTGTACCGGACATGGCCAACGGTTCTACGTTCAGCCCTGGGATCAATACAGTCACGGTTGCGAGAATGGGTTTCCAGGACTTTAACTGCACTTTAACCATTACTGTCATCGGTAAGTATTTTTTTCAATTCAATTCAAATATGGTTTATTCGTTAAAAATACATATATGGCAGCCACAGGGCTGAATTGCATATGTGTTTATAAAAATAAATTACATACAAAGTTTAACAAAATTAAGAACGTAAATGATAAACATGCGTAACGAAATACATTTTAAATAATAGGTGTATATTTGGAGAACAAAATTAGACATCTAAAATTGGACAACTAATTACGCTAAAAATATAAAAATGCTAAAACATATTGCACGTGTGTAATTGCATTTTAAGATAAAAGCTCCAGTTGTGGCTTTGCATTGTATTTAGGAAGAAAATTACACAAACAAAAGTGATTAAATTACATTTCAATAAATAAGATCCTTTCAAGGGGATGCGTATAAATCCAACTAACTAAAAGGGTTTTGTGAGCAGATTCTATAAATGTAAATCACAAAATGTGGGTTTGTCATTCTTTTAGATAAATAATACATTATCATAAATTATCATATTATCATGAATATATAGATATAATCATAAAAGTAGGGTATATCATAAAGCAAATGCAATGCAGTGTCAATAGACGGAGTTAGACAATCATTCAAATCATTACTAGGAATAATTTGTTTAAAGGAGTATGATTAAGAGGACTATTATATAAATACATGGCTTTGCGTATGCTGACAATACAATGAATATTAAAGCAATTCATTATTCGAATAACACAACTGTTCCTATGTACAATATAAAAAACAAGAGGAGATTATCACACACTATTAAAAAGCCGAATGAGGTATGGTAAAGGGCTGTTTTTCATTCGATTTGTTTTGTATTTTAATTCTGGTACTTTTGTTGTTGATCTTAGAGTTCGTCTGTTGGCAGGCCATGCGGGAATGAATTGTTCGAATTGTGATGTAGTGTCCATGGTTTTCTTGATGAATGTTGTACAGAGCGTTACCCTGCGTTCTTCTAGGGTCGACAGAGAAATTAGTTGTAGTGTTTCGTCGTAAGTGGTGTATTGGTCACCAAAAATAATGCGTAAGGCTCGTTTTTGTATTCTTTCTAGTTTATCGTTTTGGTTACGGGTTATTCCTCCATGCCAGACAGGAGCAGCGTATTCGAGGACTGGACGGACATAGCTCTGGAATATGGTAAGGAGGTCACATCTGGGTAGACCATGGCTCTTTAAGAGCCGCAACATGTAAAGCTTTCCGTTTGCACGTTTCACAACTTCATTCATGTGTTTGTCCCATTTCAAATCTGACTGAATGTAGATTCCGAGGAGTTTGGTTTCACTAACCACTTGCAGTCGGGTAGCGTCTATGGATATAGCAGGTGGTATTTCAGGTTGACGCGCGAAGGTGATCTCCATGTGAAAGCACTTAGACGCGTTTAACTTCATGTTGTTTTCGTTGCTCCATTCACACAAGTTATCGACGGCTAGTTGTAAACAGGGTTCCCCATTTTTCTGGCGGGTTTCAATCAATGTCAAATCGTCTACGTATTTGTAAGCTTGTATAGGCTCGGGAGGGGTGAAGTCGTTGATCATGGCTAGAAACACTATGGGGCCTAATCGTGTACCCTGAGGTACACCAGCGTTAATAGTACCCCAGTCAGAGAGTGACGATTTATACCGTACTCGTTGAAGGCGCGAGCGAAGGAAATCCATTATCCAGGGGATTATCGAGGGCCGTACTCCAAGATTGATGAGCTTGGCTATCGCGATCGAATGATCGATGCGGTCGAATGCCTTGGAGAAGTCAGTTACTACGACAGATGAGGATGATTTGGGGGTTTCAGCGTTCAGGTACAGGTTGTGAAGCACGTTTATCAGACAGTGCACTGTTGACAGGTTTTTTCGATTGCCGTATTGGTTATTATCAAGGGTGGGTCCGATATCTTGTAACGTCCATTTGGCAATAAAGCCTTCTGCCACCTTTGCGAAATGGTCCGTCAGCGAAATGGGTCTTAGCTTGTCTATAGTAGGAGGGTTTGCTTTTGGAATCGGAATGACCAGAGCGCGTTTCCATAATTCCGGCACAATTCCCTGTTGAAATGAAGTGTTGAAAATAACAGTTAGGGGTGTGGCAAGTTCGACGGAAAACTGTTTGATTATGCGTGCGGAGACTCCATCTGGTCCTCCAGCAGTTCCCTGTCGGATGCTTTCCAGTGCTCGTTGTGTTTCCCATTGTTGAATTATTGGACAGGGTTGGGGCGCAGGCAAGAAAGCTGGGAGTTGTGATGGGTTTAGTGGTTGAATGTCTGAAGCGATAGATGTAAATTGGTTATTAATTGCATTCGCTATTGCGACTTCATCATCTGGATCGATGTCGGGTACGCTTATTGAGGTTCGCTCATGTTGTAAACCAGTAAGTTTACGGATTTGTCGGTACCACGATGCTGGATCTGTTTTTTTCATTCGATTAACGCGGGTTGTACAACATTCTTTTTTTTGTCGGGTAATTGCTTTCTGAACTTTGTTTCGAAGTCTCTTCCAAAGTGATTTCTGGTTAGCGTTGTATGCATTTTGTCGTCGTTGAATTAGTGATTTTATTTGAGGAGTCATCCACGGTTGGTCTTCTGAGTGGAGTTTTACCTTCTTTTCTTCAGTGGGAAAAACTCATTAATTGCAGCATTGAGTATGTTGTAAAAGCTTTGAACCTGTTCATTGACGTCATCTTTCGACGTAACCTCTGACCAATCATGGTTGTTGATCCATCTCCCAAACGCACGCACGGCACTATCAGGCATCGGTCGACAAAAGTGGAATCGGGTATTATTCTGCTTCTTGGTAGTGCTTTTGGGGAACCATAGAATCGTTACATGATCAGACATACCTATAGGTGCTGTAGCTGTGACAGAGTCATAATGGCTACTTATATTGGTTATGATTTTGTCCAAGGTTCGGTCACCTCTTGTTGCGATGTCGACGACTTGAATGAATTGCTGGTTTAATAGTAGAGGTTCGGTGTTGAACTGATTAAAATCACCTAAAATGACGAAGCCAGCGTTGGGGTACTTGACTGACATCATGTCCATTGTCATCAAGATATGGTCTGTCAAGTCTACTTCCATGACAGCATCTGGTTGTGGAAAGTAGACTACGGCACATATGATGCAGGAAATCGATCTGGGAAGACGGTGGGGGCGCAGCTTCATCCAGACTACTTCTAGTTGATCAGGAACAACAATGTCTGGATCTGACGGGTTGAGATGATGTTTCGCATAGATAGCTACTCCACCGCCAGCACGGTTAGGTCGCGACTTTGATAGTAGAGTATAGCCTGCGATTGACACATATTCGTGGGGCATATCATCTTTGTACCAGGTTTCTGTTATGGCACAGACATCGACGTCATGTTGTTTGACAGTCAAGGTCAATTCGTCGAATTTATTCCTGGCGGATCTCGCGTTGCAGAGAAGAAATGATGGAAACTCTGGAGCAGTTATTTTTGCTTCATGTTTGAGCGGTATAGTTATGAGGTTTGTGCTGCAAGGCGTTCGTTGAGATGTTGTCCCCCGCCGTTGGTGGTTGACGATCGTTGATATTGCACACTTCTGGTGCTGTTTTCGTTTCCTTGTCCCAGCTCTTTTCCCTCTGATGGTTGGAGTCTTGCTTTGGATTTGTAGATCGTTGATAACATGCCATGTATTTGGAGAGACTGGACACGATTTGCAGTTTGATCCAATGTCAAGTAGAGTGTTTCTGTTGTAACGCAATGTGTATGATTGCCCATGTTGTGATGCCGATTCATCTCTTCGTTTATCATGGGTGGGGCCAGGATTTGGGTTGACATCACCACATTGCAAGATCGTAATGTTAAAAGTAGCGCTTGAATTTGGGTAGTACGAGATAGGGCATTTCCAGAAACCGGTGCGACATAACGTTTTAAATCGTAAGTCATGGTCGCCATCGATGGGTTTGAGTTTGGCAAATGTGTCATTGCTAATGCATGTCCGCATACACAGTAACAGGACAAGTATAGCACTCAACTTGATCATATCCATCGGGGTATATCAGCATTGTCCGAGTTAATTGTGTACGGAACGGTTCAATTGTACTTTTAAACGTGTCTTTGTACTCACTCGTTATATAATACATGCAGTGCGAAGTAGAGTATCCGTGTATAACATGCCTCACCTCATCAGCATAACATGGAAGCTTGTCCATGGGGCAATGTTGAGAAAACGTCAAAATGAAGGATCGTCCAAATATCGATACAAATCACTGCCAAAAGTCAATTTAAGCGTTCCAAAAGTTTCCTCAGCATATACTATGATGCGATGTCACAATCATCATACAGATGACATTCAGGGTGAAGAAAAAGGCGAATATTCTGAGCAGCAAATCTTCGACACAGCAGCCTGTTAGGCGCGCTACATATTTCCAGTTTGCAAAGTTTATACTTTTACTCATTTTTACTGTTGAAATAATGATTAGATACTCAAAAGCTATTGTAAAGCCTCTTTTGTAAATTCTGGAAAAGAGAAAGCATTTACAAAAACAAATTAACCGCTGTTTCAAAAATATCAAATATTGTGGGGACCCACAATTATTACAAATGGTTATGCTTATGAATATTTCAGCCATTTCTGAACCAATTTTTAAAAAATAAAGTTTATTATGTCATTAAAATTGTATGCTCTTTATAATTTGACACTTAGTTTTTCATTATCTCACACAAAATAACGGTGTGTAGCGCCCTCTATACCAAAACTCAACTATCCCTTTATTTATTTATTTATTTATTAACGTTTTATTTCAACAGGGTTGCCCTTTCAGTTAAACAACTGATCTACCAAGGGGCCCTGCATATAATACAAAACAATACAATGCATAATTTCGAACACAACAACACAATGAGAATAAATACAAATGAATAACAAATATATACATAAAATAAGTAATAAATCAGTGTCAGAGATAACTAACAACTACTTTCATCCAAAAACAAACTAAAACTAAAAAACTAAAAAGAAAACCTAACTTTTGCTCAGATTGGGAACTGTGGTAGTCTCTGATATATTTACTACTAAAATGTATACTAGGAAATAATTAATTAGATGCGGTCAATAAGTGATAATAATTTACATTGCCTTTTAAAAGAAGCAACTGATGTGGTATTTATAATGCAAAGTGGGAGATTGTTCCAAATTATCGAACCTAAATACTGAAAGGATCTTTTCATATAGTCTTTGTTTGGCTTAATTACATATAAAGGATTATCGATGGCATATCTTGTAAATATATGCGGAGTTCTAAAAATTACCATAACCTTCAAATACTGTGGTGAAAGTCCATTTATAACTTTAAACATATACAAACAAAATTGATAATTAACTCTTTGTAAAACAGATTGCCAGTTAAGCTGTTTCAACATCAACACATGCGGTGTAAGAAAGTTCGCATTCAAAATCAAGCGAGCGTATCTATTTTGAAGACGCTGTACTTTCAAAATCAAATACTTTGCTGAGTTTCCCCATATTATCAAACCATAATCAATGTGTGGAAGAATTAAACCATTATAAAGCAGAGTCAAAACTTGTTTCGGTAAATATTTCTTAATTTGTCTAATATACCCAATAGTCCTGGCTAGCTTTGCACATACCAAATCAATGTGTTTATCAAACTTAAGAGTATTATCAAGTATGACCCCTAAATACTTAAATTGATTTACCTGTTCAATAATAACATCTTCGCGCTCAAGCACAATTTGTTTATTGTAAACTTTTTTATGTGTGCCAAATAACATAACTTTACATTTTTTCGTATTTAACTGTAAATCATTTTTCTCTACCCATTCCATAACTCTATTCAATTCAATTTGCAATTTCGTCTGGACAGATAAATAATCTCGACCTCTACAAAATAGGGCAGCGTCATCAGCGTAGAGACTTAATTTAGTTTGGTCAGAATATAACAAATCACACATGTCATTTATAAAGACAACAAACAACAATGGACCCAAAATTGACCCCTGTGGGATACCCATTTTAACATTTCGAAAGCTTGATAGTTTTCCATTGTAGCACACACACTGATTTCTGTCCGATAAATAAGTGGTGAACCAAGCTAACTCGGAACCACATATACCAAAACTTTCTAATTTACTCAATAATATGCTATGATTTACAGAATCAAACGCTCTTTTAAAATCAAGAATAGAGCTCCAGTTATGTACCCATTATCAATATTATTCAATAAATAGTCATTAACATCAATCAATGCTGTTTTAGTTGAATGTAAAGGACGAAATCCAGATTGACACTGGCTTAACAAATCATTGATTGTAAAATAATTGTACAGTTGAGCGTGAACAGCCTTTTCAAGTATTTTCATGATATGACACAGAACAGAAATAGGCCTATAATTGCTTGTTTGATCCTTTTCACCAGATTTATAAATGGGGGTAATTTTAGCCCTTTTCCATTCCATTGGTATGGATCCTGAGGTAATTGTTGCGTTAAAAATGTGGGTCAAAGGTTTAGTTATAAATGGTGCTGCTTCTTTCAATAAACGAGGGTGGACATTATCAAGACCACTTGACATACGTACTGAAAGGTTGCGTAGCTCTTTAGCGACAAAGTCGTCTGTAATCTTCTTAAATTGAAAGGTAGAGTTAGTTACTTGATCAATGTCATCACGCTCAACTGCATTGGCATTGTTATCCTGGACAAAATATTCATTGAAAGCATTAGCTATATCAATGTCTTCTGTTAATAGACCAGACTCAATACGTAGTCCTGTACAATTTGCAGACTTATTCTGGCTTGACAAACTTTTCAAAGTTTTCCACGTACAGTTTGTATCACCAATACTATTTTCAAATAGTTCAATATAATAATCTTTCTTTAAGCGTTTCCCTAAATTATTCACTTTGTTTCGTGCGTGTTTATAATCACACCAAATACTATCACTTTTAGTTTCATCAAATTTACGTTTCAAAAAGTCATGTTGTCTAGATAAATCTAAAAATTCATCTGTCAACCATAGTGCTCCATTAGCCCGTTTTCTAACTGACACATATGGTGCGTATTTATCACACAATTTTATAAAGGCATCATTAAAATGTTTCCACAAATAGTTGACATCATGTGAATTATAAAAATCATCCCCGAAAAGGCATTCACCTTCCCTTACAAAGTCAGGAACATTAAATCGTTTAAAGCTCCTAAATTTACTTATTTTTGGTTTGCACTGAACCTTAATTTTTTTCATATTAATAAAAACAAGTGAATGATCACTAAGTCCGACTGGGATTATGCCGGATTGTATATCTTCTTTAAATGCCGGTACAAAAACCAAATCAATGCATGAGGTACTATTTGGTGTCACACGAGTTGGGCAATCAATCATTTGCTTTAAATTAAACATAGTACATAATGAATTTAGCTTCTGATGCAAGGGATTATCCGTCAATACATTACAATTCAAATCACCAGTAAGAACAATATTATGTGTTTCACTGTGAACATTTTCAACATTACTTTCTAATTTATTAAAAAAATCAACGTGGGAGCTTGGAGCACGATAGACTATACCAATAAGCCAAGATCTTGAGTTTGGTATTCTGATTTCTACCCACATGACTTCGATATCATCACATTCAAGATCTCTGCGGCGCGAATAGCATATAGAAGACTTAATGTAGCAACCTATTCCACCTCCTTGACAGTCTCTATCTCTCCTTTCCAATGAGTAACCATCTATTGTTAAATTTAGACACACAGTCTCATCCAACCATGTTTCGGACATCGTAAATACATCAATCGGATTAGAAGACAAAAGGGTTGAAATGTGATCCACCTTCTTCCTCAAACTTCGTATATTTAGGTGTGATATCTTAAAACCTTTATTTACTTTGCCATCGAGTACATCATAAACTTTGGTTGACCTATCATTATCAACAAATATATTCCTAACCGGATTATTAGTTACATGTATATGAACATCTTGCAATGGTATTGTATTAGTAGTATTTCCAGATGAGTTTTCTTCATTGGTATCCACATCATAAAATGGTAACTGTTTTAAGATGCATACTGGACATTGCCATCCCCAAAATTTTTCATTTTCATCATCATATGCTACATTAGATATATTAACACATTTAGTATGAGTCCATTTTTGACAATTTGTACATAAAATTGCTCTTTGATTTGATTTTACAGTTTTGCTACAACAGACACAAGGAAATCTTATGACCATTGTTCATCGTTCTTTTGATATTATAACGAAAGTCATTTTTCTAATGAATTTAAAGTCTATTCAGTTCATCTTTGCTGCGCACGTGGCGAGTCATTGACCCTACATTCGTAGTCGGGACCAGTACCAAGATTCTCCCATCTGAAGACCAAGCCGCTTTCACGCCCTGGGTCCTTTTGGCCGCGCTCAAAAGGTCGGCATTGTGCCTCGTCAAGTTTTCATCGATGCCGATGCCCGTTCAGCTTCCTCCGGTTGGAGATAACCTCGAGCCTCACTCGGTATGTCGTGAACTTCACGATGATTGGTCTCGGTGGTTTCCTGTTGTTGGTCTCGGCATTGTTTTCCTGCCTCCGTCTCGGCTGCATGCGGTGGGATCGATCAATATCCCCCTTCTGGAGAGGAACATCGAGATGTCGTGACGCAATGTCACAAACGACGTTTGTTGTGTCCTCAGCCTGCTCCTCTTTCACACCGAAAACTAGAAGACAGTTTCGGCGGGAGTATTGTTCCATGTCATTCATTTCCCTCTGCAGGTTGTTGATGTTTTCTGATTGTTTGTCAATCAGCCCTTTCATGGTGTTGATCTCCTTTGTCTGTTGTTCGGTGGTGATTTGTAGATCCATGATCTCCCCTTCATTCTTCTCAAAGCGTTCGACGAACTTAGCTATATGTTTGTCAATCGACTTTGACACTGCTCGCTCAATAGCGTCGAAGAACTCTTTACTCTTGAATGCCTCACTCACGATCTCTTGGCAAATCGCCTTCACGGTTGTCTTGGTAACGGCAGCCATTGTTCGAAGTTGTTGTATGCGGTCACTATAGTGATGTGCGTTGTCATAAACCAAAATAGAATTTCACATACATGGGACTAAGCGTAGTTTCTGAGTTCAGCTTTTCAAATCAGAGGCTACAATAGTAGTCCCTGAAACAATCCAATGTATGGAAAGTATCTCACACAACAGTAGTCAATGTTCAAAGTTGTATACTTTCACTATTGTGATGTGCGTTGTCATATATCAAAATGATAGTTAACATATATCAAAATGAAGTTGACATAATATATTCAAAATGTAAGTTCACATATGGGACTAGGCATAATTACCGAGTTCAGCTTTTTCAAATCAAAGGCTCAATATTAGTCCCCAAAACAATCCAATGGATGGTAAAAATATGTTACATTACGTCTGACCACACCTTGTTTCCAAGTTGATATATTACCGTAGGGTTTTCCAGGTTTTCACGCCAAATTGGCTCATAAAGCTGCGGGCCATAATCCAATGGACGATCGCTAACCTTATTCTCGTGCTGTGGACGAGAATTATTGACACTGAGCAAGAGATGGGAGAACCTCATACGTCACATGCATCAAGCAACAGAGGCCACTCCCATACATCCAAAACCTCCACCATTATTCCAGTATGGCTATCCCATGCCTCATCGTCAAGGGAGCTGTTGGTATACGCCATGCTTGATACCCAATACTGTAGGTAGGCCTGATCAAGTGTTACCTTTTATAAAAACCAAAACTTCTGATTCTCTGTCAGCCCCTACGACTCCGGTATGCCCAAGTGACATCACGGTTGGTAGTGACATCGGTGATTTGGCTGCAGCGGTCACCTGGTCCTACCCACCAAACAATAATACTGACATGTACCCGCTTGTACCGGACATGGCCAACGGTTCTATGTTCAGCCCTGGGATCTACACAGTCACGGTAGCGAGGGTGGTATTCGAGGACTTTAACTGCACCTTTACCATTACTGTCATCCGTAAGTATCTATGCTTTTACTTTACCTCAAATTTGAATTACATCGCTGTAAAAAATATATGAACAAATGTCTATCTTAGCTGTTGATATGTCATTGTACCATTGAAGTATGCATGGTTAGGTATTAAATACTAGTTATTAATAACCAGCAAGTCTTAGTTACTAACATTAATTTTGACCGGAAATGTACTATTCCATTAACGTCTCCCTTGCATACTTAATTGTGGACCCAAGGATACGATCTTAAAGATATGGCTAATAGACGCCAATTAGGGATAGAATATGTTTAATCTTTGAACAGGTTGGCAAGAAAGCTGTGGGCCTACTTGATTTTCATGACACATGGAGTAGGGTAATAAGTAAAAATATTTAATACCGCACATCAAAAGCGATTTGCGCTTTTTATAGATACTAATTAGCACATTGTTATTCTTTATCCTCTTATCTACAGACACATATACATTTGACTAAGTAAAAAGCATATATTTTATTTTATTTTTTTATTTTTTTTCAAAGATATTTATTTTCTCCAATGCTTTTTACAAACAATAACAAAATAACAATCAATAACAAAATCAGTACATAAAATAATTTGCATGTTTACATAATTGTATATAGTATGATCTTACATTCACATCTAAATAGTACAAATTAACTTTTACTATTTACATCGAATAAAGCATGAAACATGCATGCATGAAGAAAGCATACATAAAAAAGGCGAAAATAGGAGAGAACAAAACATTCCCCCCCCCCCAAAAAAAAAAAAAAAAAAAAAAAAACACCTATACAAGCACTTACATACACACATACACACGCGTGCATAGACACCCACACACACATCCACAGAAAACATGCCTACATCTTGTGAGAATCTCGACCAATTATCAGCCATGTTTATTTCATTGCTTCTGTTCGCCTTCCCTATTTTGTTCTGCACGAAGCTATTTTAAATTGTCCCACTTTCTACAATGATATGTTAGGGTACCTCGGTCTCCAGCTAATTTCTTCTCGTCCTTTCTATGTTCTAATAATCTTTTATTAATCTCCAAAGGAGTTGGTGGTTTATTTTTATTTTTACTGTCTATAAATATCATATATTTTATCAAAATTATTATATGATTTAATAACTGTTCCTTCCCTATGTTTAACCCAATTATCCCTACATGGATACCTTTCCAATTTATATTTTTAATCTCTACTAAATTAAATAGATTCCCACACTCTTCCCAAATTGGTTTTACTTTCTCACAAAGACAAAATAAATGCTCGTAAGTTTCTTCATATTTACCACAAAAAGAACATAAATTACTATTAACCATTTTAAATGTATATACATGTAATTTAGTATATATAATATTATAAATTGAAATTCTCGAAGCTTACTATTTAAAGTGCATTTTCTAAGTCTTACGAATATTGATTGTATATCTTTCCCATTAATATTATAAATCTGCTCTAAATTTCGTTCTGCATATGATTTTTCTACTCTCTTATTTAATAAAAATGCATATATAATTTTTAAAGTAATTTGATCTAACAAATATACCCTTTCAAAAATTAAAAAGTCCATATCTAATTCCCTATCTATATTTGAGTGAGTATTTTTATTTAAAAATTGTTTCCATGAAGGGGGAATGCCAAGAAAAATACGCTGTATTTTTGTGATTTCTAAAGTATTTAAACCCTTTCTTTGAAATTCCTCATTTGCTGTTATATTGCCTTCCTCATCAATAATATGATGCAACTTATAAACATTTTTTTTAAATAGTTGTTCATCAAAAGGAAAATGACCATCAATATAAACAAATCTATTATTATAAATAATCTCATTCCTTTTAGATGTATCTTTTTTTAACAAAAACGTTTTCGTGGCCATCCAAACGTCCAACATATCTCTATAAAATGCCGGTAATACTAATTCAGATATACCTACGATTGCATTATTATAAAATATCAAACTTCCTCCAGCATCTTTAGTTAAATAATTAAAATACTGTTTCCATCCCATTTTTGCATCCCCCGTTAAGAGTCGCTTTACCCACATAATCCTTTGCACTAAAATAAATAAATGAAAGTATGTTAGTCTAAGTCCACCTTTACAATAATCCAAGAACATAACACTTCGTTTAATTTTATCTTTTCCATTCCACAAAAAGTCAAAAACCAATTTGTCCAAATCTTGAAATACCCAATTCGGTACTGGTGTCAGCGCCGATACATAAATCAATTTTGACAAAATAAACGTGTTTATCAATTGGATTTTTCCCATTAAAGTTAAATCTCTTTATTTCCACCAAGACAACAACTTTTTTATTCTACTCAAAATTTCCTTATAATTTGTCCTTTCCTGAACTTCAACATCCAAAGAAAAGTATATACCCAAAATCTTGACTATTTGTACTATTTTACCAAATGGAAGAGCAATATTTTTATTTTGAGAAGGGCCTAACAATAATATAAAAGTTTTTTCTTTATTAATTTTTTATCCAGAATTTCTAGCAAAACTTTCAAACAGTTTTTCTACCCTTTTAAGTGAGTTTGAGTCCCGAATAAAGAGAGTCATATCGTCTGCATAAAGAATTTGTTTTACTTGTACATTATTAAAAGTAAATCCTTGAATTTCAGGGTCTTTATATTATATTGAACGAGCTAAAATTTCAATGCAAAGTATAAACAAATATGGGGACAGGGGTCCCCCTGTCTAACACCTCTCTTAATATCAAAGTATCCAGTAGATGCGCCCCCATTACAAACACAACTTTGAGCATTATTATATATAGTCTCCACCCATCTGCAAAATGACGGTCCAAAACCAAATGTAATCAAAACCTTCTGCAAAAAAGTATGTGAAACTGAATCAAAAGCCTTTTCAAAATCAATTATCATCATATATCCAGGTATTTTATTAACTGATGTATGATGAATTATATCATCTATCATTCTTATCGCTTCACCTATATTTCGACCTTTTAAATATCCCACCTGGTCTACAGAAATTAATTAATTTACAACTTTTGTAATCCTTTTAGAAAGCACTTTAGTTAAATTGTTGTAGTCAACATTCAATAGAGATATTGGTCTATAATTTTTTATAAATAAGGGATCTTTTCCTTCTTTATAAATCAAACTTATAACTGCCTGCTTTTGTGATGAGGAAAGTTCCTTCTTTTCAAAAGCTGAATTTACAGAATCTACAACTAAATTTTCTTATTAATGGCCAAAACAGTATATCAAATTCGACACTTAACCCATCATTTCCCGGGGATTTATTAGATGCCATTTCTTTTATGGCTGCAACACATTCTCCGTTTGTTATTTTGCCTTCACATAATGCACACAACTCTGAATTTAATTTTGGCAAGTCCTGAAAAAAATCATCCACAAAATCAACTTCCCCTTCCGATTGAGCATAAAGCTTACTATAAAATGTATATATTTCCTGCATAATATTTTTTTGATCATTTATATAATATAATTATAACAATCCTGTAAGTCTTTTTTTTTTCCGTTCTAAGTCATCAACTTTTTCCTGGTCTATTCCATTCAACAATTCATTTTCCAACTTCAAAATATCTTCTTCCAAATTTTCAATTCTTTGTTTTCGTTGTTTCGCCTTTTCTTTTGAATATTTTCTACTAACATTTCTAATTTTCATTTTCAAAAAATCCCATAAAACTCTTTTATCTTCTATTTCTATTCGAAATTCTTCTTTTAATTTAATAATTTCCTCTTTAATACAATTAATATATTCAGTATCTTGACATAAACTATTATTTAATTTCCAATAGGATCCCTGAAACTTAGATGAATACATTAACTTATCGTAAAATTGCAATTGAATGGCTGAATGATCTGGAGCCGTAGAAGGTATTATATCACACTTTAATACTACATGTTCTATCTGCTTAGAAACAAACCAATAATCTAATCTACTTTGTATACATGAATTAACTTGCCTATACGTAAACTGTTTCTTCAATCCATTCCTTACCCTCCAAATATCCAGCAACTCAAATCTATCTAAAAATTGTTCAAATAAAATATTAAATCGAGATTGAACATTGTGTTTACTACTTCCAAAATAATCTAAATCTTTATTCAAAATAATATTAAAATCTCCCCCAATAATTATTGCATTATTTTTTTAAAATTAATTTCTTTTACTATTTTTTCAAAATTGACCAAAAATTCCCTTTTTTCTGATTCCCTTCCTTTTACTGGCAAATAAACATTAGCCATTATCAATTTCATCCCCTGAATAATACATTCCATTATAACATATCTACCATTATTATCTGAAATAACATTTAAAATCTGAATATCTAATTTATTATCTATTAAAATAAGCACCCCTTTACTATGGTTTGTCCCATGACTAAAATATGAACTCCCATTCCATAACCCTAACTTCAATTGTACTATATGTTTCTTGTAAAAAAAACAATATCTACACCTTTATCTTTACACCACGTACACATTTTTGCCCTCTTTGACTTTTCTCGAATTCCTTTAACATTCAAAGAAAGAAAATTACATTTAATAAAAATATCTTTACCTTCCATAACTACATATTAATATACATATATTCATGTATTATTTCCTCCATATATAAGCTTCTAACAAACGGGCTGGCATAAGCAGGCTCAATAATGTATAAATGACTCCACAAATCAGCATAGTGGTCGAGATCCCCAACTACGTAGGCAATGCAATTAACACTCACACCCAGCACACACAACACACACAGTAACTTAACTAAAAATAATTGTAAGATATATACACTAAACATTCCTCCTCTGTGAGGTCTCTATGAGGTCTCCTCCTCCTCCTTACTATATAACATATATACATTAAACGCATTCATAAACATTTTCTCATATATTGGCGCTGAAATATTCCACAAGTGAAAAAAAAAAAAAAAATCAAATTATGTTTCATTAAATTTCAATTAAAAATGAACATTTTATCCTTCTATACAAAAATTAAATAAGTATTTCATAATCTCGTTTTCTTCCATTTCTAAATAATTCAAATTCAAATTATGTTTCATTAAATTTAGATTCAAGATTCAACATTTATCATTCTACAGAAAGATTCAATAAGTAGTATTTCAGAATCTGTTTCTCTTCCATAACTAAAAAAAAAAAAAAAAAAAAAAAAAAAAAAAATTCAAATTCAAATTCAAAATATGTTTCATTAAGTTTGAATTAAAAATGAACATCTATCCTTATATACAAACATTAAATAAGTATTTCATAATCTCGTTTTCTTCCATTTCTAAATAATTCAAATTCCAATTATATTTCATTAAATTTAAAATTCAAGAGTTAACATTGATCATTCTACAAATCTTTTTCTCTTCCATTACTAAAAAAAAAAAAAAAAAATTATAATTTCTCATTAAAATTCAAAAAGAAAGAAAGATTCGCCCAAATCTTCTATCTTCCCTCTCCCCCATTTTCTAATCCCAGAACTATACAACACAAAATTACCCAAACATGCTAGAGAATCGTTGTTAACATCATTCTCATCGTAATCATCATTTTGTATCAATACTTTCACATTATTGACACCACATATTCATTATTGTTTATCACCTGACTTAGTAAATACAGTACATGCCGATGCAGTGTTATATTTTGGTATAGTACATGTCAATATTACACCCCTAGCCTGCAAGCTGGGGCGATTGTTTACAATACAAAATGTACACATACCGTACGTACCATACCCGGCGGCGTTTATTTTTTCCGCAATACATATATGTACGCGGCAGTTTTCCTCAAAAACTCGTGAAAGCGCGCTGATAAGCCAAGACCAGCTCCCGTGTGTTGACTGTGAGTGTGATGAATCTACACCTAAATGACTTTTTTTAGTTGCATCGTCGTGGTCGTAGTAACGGCAGTAACATAGAGATGTCGTAGAGAACGGACGTGTCTAGCGGGAGCTCCCGAACTACATTGAGTTTTTACATACAAGTATGAGTCATGAATCAAGGGACCTTTAATTACAATCTACGTTCACAACTACCCGGCAACAAGATTTCTACCAGCAACACAGTTTCCTCTTCGAATACAGCCGTGAGGAAGAAATCTTCTTCTTTTCTGAACGACAAATTGTCAGAAAAGCAAACTCATCAAAAAGGCCCGATGGCGGGAAATCCGACTTCTGATTCACCTTCAGCGAAAAAGTCCGCGAACCTCCCGCCCCAGCCCAGCGGCATCGATGGTCCAGTGGCACAACAAATACTCAAATCGATCGATGAGATGAAATCCATTCTAAATAACAAGCTGGATTTTGTCATCGCTGAGCTTAATGGAATGAAAGACGACCTCGCCGAAACGAAAAGAAACGTGACCGAAATCGAAGCCAGCATAAACTTCACCGACGAAAAAATCTCAAAAATCGAGAATGAAACGATCCCGACGCTAAAAGAGTCACTCAAAAAGCACGGAAAGTAATTTGAGGATAAGATTATTCTCATGGAGCTTCATCAGAGAAAACAAAACTTAATAATCTACGGAATACCCGATGCAAAAGTGGAAGACATTCGTCACACTACACGAGACATCATGAGCCACTTTCTGGATATACCGCTTGACGAGGCCGCTAAAATACCGCTAATCAATGCCCATCGGCTACCGGCTTCAAAACCATGGCAACACAACACAACACAACAATGCAATCAACCCAGCGGCAAATCTTCGCAGCGAGACCCAGTACCCAGCCCCATTATAATTCGTTTCTCGTCTATGTTCGACCGAGATCGTCTTCTTCGCGCATACGAGACGCGATCGCGACAGCGGCCCGGGACCCCATCCACCCCACCATCGTACGCCAATGCATCCGCGACCCCGGTATATACCCGGGTCTCTATAAGGACCGACATACCAGCGAGGATGAAGAAGGAGAGGGGCCGCCTGGCAGCTATGGCCTACGAGCTTCGTCGTGAAAGAAAAGTCGCCACCAGGATCAAAATCACCGGCACCACAGTCATCCTGAAGACAAGAAAACACAACCAGGACGGACTTTCAAACTCTCCATGGATAACCTGGGCAGAATAAACAACAATTCATTCCAAGGCAAGTCATTCTCATTTGTCGTTAACCAGTTCTCCAAATAATTGAACTTTAGTTATGTTTTCCGTGAAACCTAACAGCTAGAAAATAGTTAAACAAACATGCAATATAAATTCGATATTGGACCTTGTATTAGTTTTAAATTGTCTAAATTGGTCACATAATTATAAACACGGAATTAAGAATTGACATATTGAGAGAACTGTTGATTGAACTGGAATAACATTCGATTTGGTCACTAAACTATTACTCTAAACTACCTTCAGTAGTTGTTTTCTTGTAGTGTTTGCTTGTTTTCATTTTATAACGATAATAGATCAATACTGTTTTATGTTTAAATTTTTGTTTTTATTTTTTGTCGCTCTTAAAGCGACAATAGGCCTTTCTGGACACAATCATGTCCGTTGCAAATTTATATACGTTATAATTATACTTTTCTGTTGTTTTTATGACACAAATAACTATAATTTATAGAACTGTGATTTTTTTTCAGTTATTTTGATAACCCATGTTATTACATAACCCATGTTATACTACGGTGGCACTTGCAGTATATAATGGGCATTGGGTTAAAAATCAACAACACTACATTTCGGTTAAGTCCCTTTTTGTCGTGTTTAAGTGCACTAATCTGTGCTAAGCCAAGCATACGGGCTTTGTTATAATCCCCTATTTTGTAAAAGGTGTCGAATCTGACGCTAACACTATAAAGTGTCATTGCCTATAATGATGCATCACTAAATTTTATTTAAACTGACCCAATTTCTATTATATAGTTTGTTTATAATGATCCCACTAATGATCACCACACTTGCTCAATGGTTAAAATAGTCACGCCCATCCTTGATCGACTGTGGTCAAGCTCCTACTGTTATTAGGCGCTATTATATAGGGACGTGATTCATTGTCCCGAATCTTAAAGCGACCCCTTCTTGTTTCACTTGTCCCCCCCCCCCCCCCCCCCCCCCCCCCCTCCTTATTATGAGTCACGGTTGGGGATTGCCTCCTATAAATTGCACAGTAACCATTTATGCTACAGTCACATTTGCTCTACGGCGAGCGTACGGCGGCCGTACGCCCCCGAAATCGAGAGAAACGTGCGGCGGCCGCAGAAAATCTGCGGTGGTCGCAGGGTCCCCGTACGGCGTAACCGTATATTTTACAGGCCGTAGGGGTCGCCGTATAATTATAACTAAAAGTTATAACTCTTTTTCATTTCTACGGTCGCCGAAGCAATTATACAAGCCGTAGTCATGGTTACCACTCCTATACTCTATAGGGGTGTAGCTGTAGCGTCAGTCTGGCCGCACGGTTACCGTATGGCCCCCCTGCGGTCGCCTTGCGGACGCCTTGCGTCTGCCTTGATATTTGTTCAAATAACCTACGGCAACCGCAGGGACGCCCTAAGGCGACCGTGCGTCATTACTTTAAAGGCCGTACGGCAGCCGCAGATTATCTGTCTCCACAAATTAAAGATACGCCGTGCGGCGGCCGTGGCAAATGGGACTGCTAATGCATGTAACCGTAACAATTCTACGGCGGCCCTATTTTTGTAATTGGCCGTAGAAATTTTAGACCGTACGGCCGCCGTGTCAAATGTGACTGAGCCATTAATGTTGTGTATAGTAATTATTGAAAGGCTGGTTATCCAGATTCAATCAATCTGTTTGGGTATTGTGCTAACTGGGCTGCTGGGGTGCTGCGCCAGAACCATTGATCAATGACGTAACTCCCCCGGCACAATGCTACTCTAATCTATGCAAGACAATCATTTAATGTTTATGTGTAGCAATTGTTGAGAGGCTGGTTATCCTGCTCCGACAAATCTGTAAAGCAGCTCTCACACTTTGGCGAGTTGCATACGAGTTGCCACGACATAGCGTCCGCTAGCAGATCACAAGCGCTGGAATAGATCTGCAAGAATGTCTTTTGTTCAACTTGGGAATAAATGAGAGGATGATGACACTTGTGTGAAAAGACATCTTCCTATGCATGGACACACAATAGCCCTTGAACAAAAGATGAACAGATGTCAGGTCGCGGAAGAGCCACGCTTGTTTTGGACATGGCCAAAGCAGTCGCCGCACTGCGCCGATCTAGTCCTTTGTTTAGCGAGCTATTGTCTGTGTATTCATGGAAGAATATCTATTGACGCATGTGAGATAATCTTTCTATTCAGATCCTCCGTGGACAAAAAAAAAATTCCAGCACTTGTGGTCAGCTATTGTCTATAGGTCGTGGCAAACTCGTATGCAACTCGCCAAAGTGTGAGAGCTGCTTTAGGAGTTTGTGCTAAATAGTGTCACTGCTCTTGAACCATAATCCGTAGAATTCCGCGTTTTACTGATTATCGTTTTCGGGGAGGGCACGATCGACCATCTCTGATTCATTATTTAAAGCCCCATAAATAGGGCAAGTTGTTTGGAACTAAAAATCCCTAGACTTAGAGACAATGGTGACAATGTGATCTGACATAACTCCCCAGGTACTCTATTTTACTCCATTCTGTAAACATGGTAAACATTGTAAATTGCCTCTTCACAATCAATGAAAGGCAACCATTTAATGTTTGTGTGTAGCAATTGTTGAGAAGCTGGTCGTCCTGATCCGATAAATCTATTTGGAGGTTGTTCTATATAGTATCACAGACTGCTCTTGAACCATAATCCGTAAAATTCCGCGTTCTACTGGTTATACTTGATTTATGCTACTTTGTATACAGGTGATCTTGTCCATTGTCGCAACCTCGCAACTTTCAATAGGTAACTGGGGTATGGCGTCAAAATCACTCATTGTCATGGATAGCTTTCAGAAATGTCAGAAAGTATATAACGCGATTCCGGGGAGGGCACGATCGACTATCTCCGATCCACTATTTAAAGCCCCTAAATAGGGCAACTTGTTAGTGTGCCGTCACACTATAGCCACGCTCTGTCTGCGTTCTCGTACTTATAAAAAAAAAAAACATTTTTTCCAAAGCGCAGGGGAAACGACGACAAATCGAGCGATTAATGACACACTGGTAGCTCGTTCCCGCTCTTGCCACGACCTGAACACGCTCTGCGACGCTTTGGCCACGCTTTCTGAGCTATTCACTGTGCACGCTTGGTGTATCTTTAACAATAGCTCATAACAATGAGACGAGGTCATTTGCTCTACGCTCTGTCTGCGTTCTCGTACTTATAAAAAAAAAAAACATTTTTTTCAAAGCGCAGGGGAAACACGATCTCCATGCACACGCTCTGTGCGATCCAATACCATGTACGAATGTAGTTGAACACACTCAGTGCGTTTCACGAGGTTGGGTGGAGGGAATGGGGAGGGTTATTATTGTTGACTATCATTGGTAGTAGTAGTAGTGGTAGTAGTAGTAGTGGAAGTAGTGGTAGTAGTGGTAGTAGTGGTAGTAGTGGTAGTGGTAGTGGTAGTGGTAGTGGTAGTGGTGGTGGTGGTGGCAGTGGTGGCAGTGGTGGCAGTGGTGGCAGTGGTGGCAGTGGTGGTAGTGGTAGTAGTGGTAGTAGTGGTAGTAGTGGTAGTAGTGGTAGTAGTGGTAGTGGTAGTGGTAGTGGTGGTGGTGGTGGTGGCAGTGGTGGTAGTGGTGGTAGTAGTGGTAGTAGTGATAGTAGTGGTAGTAGTGGTAGTAGTGGTAGTGGTGGTAGTAGTAGTGGTAGATTTTGGACAAAACAATCATATATTTGCGGGAAATATGTGTTCATAATGCATACATAGGGTGTGCGTATGTCCCCATTCATTGGAGCCTCATATAATTTGTATGCCGCCATGCCACGTTTTAGCCAGAAATTGAGTTTCCCCCAAATGTACATTATTTTTGCCCGGACATGCCATTTTAAATTGTGATATCATTTTACCTATAGTTGAAACGTGTCAAACTTCGCAATCTATAGCGTCCACTAGCAGAAGTGCTGGAATAGATCTGCAAGAATGTCTTTTGTTCAACTTGGGAATGAATGAGAAGATTATGACACTTGTGTGAAAAGATATCCTCCCATGCATGGACATACAATAGCCCCTGAACAAAGAGTAGGACGCCGAAGCCCCAAGTTTGTTTTTCAACATGTCCAAAGCGAACGCCGAGCTAGCTATGTCCTGCTCTTTTGTTCATCGAGCTATTCATGGAAGGATATCTATTGACGCATGTGAGATAATCTTCCCATTCATTGCCCACTGCGTTGCCAATTTGCTAATTTAACTTGGTCGCCGCGGGAGCGGCGCCAGAGCGGCCGAGAAAAGTGTACGATCTAAACAATAGCGAACAATGAACGCCGCTCTCCACACGACCTCAACACGCTCTCCCCACGTCTTCCCCACGCTTCCAATTTTATGAATGGGGATTAGGAGCGGCGCTAGGTCGGCGCGAGAGCGTAGCTAATGTGACGGGGGTATTAGGAACCAAAATCTGTTAGACTTATAGAGACAATGGTGACAATGCGATTTGACGTAACTCCCCAGGTACTCTTATCTACTCCATTCTGTGTTTGTGTTATTATGCTCTGATTTATCCTCATTGTAAACATTGTTAATTTGATGACACCATTCTAAAAACGAACCTACTTTCACTCGCCCCAATATTTTAGGCGCGAAACGTAGTGATACGATACATTGAGTATAATCTTAAAGCGACCTCTTTCCTTGTTATACTTGCCCCTCCCCTTTATTTTGTTAGGTAACTGTGGTGTGGCGCCAAAATCATTCTTTGTCATAGATGGCTTTCAGAAATGTCAGAAAGCGCCATTCAGTAGAATTGTAAAGCGTAACTTTTTTCTTTCTTAATCGTTTTATGTTATTTACTTACTATTCTATGTGTGTCATGGCAATTCCTATCATCATGACTCAAGCGAAGGACCCTTTATTTCTCTCACACCGTTTATAAGAATTTGAATCGTAGTGTTGCAATTATGATCACCATCCATTTATATGCTTATATATAAATATCTCAATTATGTCACTCCGTACTATACTGTATTTTTATTTGCTAATGCAATTAGTACTTTGATGGTATATACAGTAACTCGTACTCTTTGCCATATTTATATACGCTTGTATTCTATTGTATTTCATTTAACTTATACTTGTTTTCTTTTTTGTTTAAACAATGATCATAGGGATGCTCCCAGTCTGACCCTATGACATCTTCTCCTCCTCCTCACACTATCATGAATTCCGTATGCACCTCGCGTACCTCTTCTTTTATGTTTTGTTTTTTACTTTTCTTCATTTCAAATTCTATCCTCTGTCTCTATGCATTGCCATTCCTTTTTAGGTCCCTAGTTCTCGCTACGCAGGTACACTGGCAGGTTTATCCGGATCGGGGTGACGGTCATGCTTATGCACATACGGATTTTTAAGATTGTTTTAATGACACAATATAATGACTTCGCTTTTAATTTGTTGAATGAAGATGAGCTATTTGATTTATTTTATGATGATTCTAATACACAACAAAGAAGAAACAACTTTGATTTTGATAGTAACATTGCCGAGGAAATTAATGAGCTAATGAATGATACTAACCCTAGGCAATGTTACACAATATCCTTCCTCTAAATATATATTAGAACAACAATTTAAATCCTTAGAACAACAAGAAGATATTTTTTCTCTTCTCCATTTAAATATAAGAAGTATTAATACAAATTTTGAAAATTTACGGCACAAACACATTATACGCCCTTTCAGGATATGATTTTATAGACAATAGTAGATTGAATAGAACAGGTGGAGGGGTTGGTTTCTATATTAAACAAAGTCTCGATTATTTTATTCATAACGATTTAAACTCTATGTCAGAGTTTGTTGAATCTTTATTCATAGAAATTAAACAAAGGGATGACAAAAATGTATTAATTGGAGTTAACTATAGACCCCCAAACTCTAATATAAACGATTTTATGGTATATATGCAAGACTTAATTAATTCACCTGCTTTAAGAAACAGAAGTGCTATTTTGTTGGAGACTTTAATATAGATTTATCACAATGTAATACACTTAATATTCCCCAAGATTTCTTAAACATAATGTTGACTGCGTCTTTCTTTCCCCTCATTTCAAAACCTACCCGTGTAACTCAACGCTCAGCAACCCTCATTGATAATATATTTTGTAATGTAACTCCACTACCTGAGTCGAGTATAGTTTTATCTGACATATCAGATCACTATCCCATTTTCACAATATTTCCCTTTAAACATAAACATAATAGGAAAGTAAATAATGAAAGTAAACGTAAGATTACCCCCGAAAATATATCTAAACTCAAGGAAGCTCTTGGTGATGCAGATTGGTCAGAAGTTTATAATGTAGAAGATACTAATCGATCATATGAGGTCTTTACGCATACTTTGAATTCTTATTTAGATCAATATATTCCTTTAATAAAAGTTAAATTAGGGCAGTATAAAAAAGAACCTAGACTTCCTTGGGTTTCAAAAACGTTATTACGGTCTATAAATCGCAAGAATAATTTATATTATATAAACAAATTAAAACGCATTGAGACTTCCCGTGTAAAATACACAACTTATAAAAATACATTAATTAAAATTTTGCGCGCAGAAAAAAGGAAATATTATATGAATCAATTAAATTTATTTAAATATGACATGCGTAATACGTGGAGAATTATTAATAACGCTATGAATAATTTGAAGCAACAACATAGTATAACTAAAATAAATTATAATAATATAGAAATTAATGACGATAAATTGATTCCTAACGTATTTAATACGCACTTTTCGCAGATTGGTCAAAACCTTGCTCAATCTATTCCAATTGCAAACAAACACTTTGTTGAATATTTGGGTCCACCAAATAACAATTCATTATTTGTTATCCCCATTGTCCGCTCCGAATTGATTGATTTAGTAAAACAGATGCAAAGTAAAAAGAGCGCTGGACATGATGGTATTGATAATGTGTTGTTAAAACATATTATTATGCTTATAGTTGATCCCTTAGTACATATATTTAATTTATCTCTAGTACATGGGGTAGTTCCTAATAGTATGGAAATAGCCAAAGTTATTCCAATTTTTAAAAAGGGAGTCAAAACAGATATGAATAACTATAGACCAATTTCATTATTAACAACCTTTTCTAAATTACTAGAAAAAGTTATGTACTTTTTTTGAATAAGAATTTAATTTTCTATAAATTTCAATTTGGATTTAGAAAAAAACACAATACAACTCACGCTTTATTAACATTTATTGATAAAGTATATAAAGCCATAGATAATTATGCACACACGATAGGAGTTTTTTTAGACTTCTCTAAGGCGTTCGATACCGTTGATTATAATATACTATTTTATAAATTACATCATTATGGAATAAGGGGTACAACATGGGATTGGTTTAAAAGTTATCTTTCAAATCGCGAGCAATTTGTTACTTTAAATGGCCACAGATCTACTTCGCAACCTTTAAGTTGCGGCGTCCCACAAGGAAGTCTCCTCGGGCCTTTATTATTTATTATATATATAAATGACTTTCAGAATTCCTCTGAATGCCTCTCTTTTTATTTTATTTGCTGATGATTCTAATGTATTTTTATCTCATTCTGACCCAAATGTTTTAGTTGAGTATATGAATATAAAATTGAAAAAAATACATGACTGGATAAATGCAAATAAATTATCACTTAATTTAGGAAAAACTAAATACATGCTATTTAGTAATACTCTAAAGCATTTACCCAATAATATTGTATTTAATAATTGTATTATTGAACAAGTTGTAACAATCAAATTTCTTGGAGTAACTGTAGACGACAAACTCTCTTGAGCTCCCCACATTAATATATAATGATTTCCCGAAATATTGGAGTATTGAACAAACTAAAATATTATTTTCCAACTTCAACTTTGATTACGTTATACTATACTTTAATATTACCCTACTTGAATTATGGAATACTTTTATGGGGCAATACACATTCTACATATTTAGATAAAGTTTTACGCCTTCAAAAGAAAGCGTTGCGAGTCATTTTTAATGTGTCATTTCGGGCCCACACAAATGAATTTTTTAAAGAAAATAATATTCTTAAAACTCAAGATCTTTATAGCTATCAATTAGGTCAATTTATGTATCACTTTAATATTGGTAACCAACCCGACGTTTTTAAGAAAATGTTTATTAAAAATAGCACTATACACAGCTATAGAACGCGAAACTCCGAAGCATATCATTTACCGCCCATTAGAACCCATTTAGCGAAATCAAACATTACATTTAGTGGTCCCAAGTTTTGGAATAATTTGAATGAGCTAATCAAAGACTCTCCCAGCCTCAGTCAGTTTAAATCTAAAATAAACAACATTTATTAGGTTCGTATTTAATAGACTAGACTCATTTATAATAGAAAAATTAAATAAATTAATTAAATTTAATTAACTTTACTCATGCGATATGGTGTGTACTTGTGCCCCGACCCGGTCAACATTGCGTATTTTCTTATTGACGAGATTACTGATCCAAAATATTCTTGTGCTTTTGTCTTTATCTTTCTTTCTTCTATAACTTTCTAACTCCCAATTTTCTCTCCCTTTTTTTTTCTCCTTGTCTTGTTTGTTTTTTAGTTTTGTTTTTTTTTTTTTTTTTTTTTTCATTCTAAGTAGTAGTCATTGTTTGTAGACCATTTAATGTTATTTACTACAGGGGAGAGGTTCCCCTGTGGTAGTATTACTAAGTAGTGGTAGTTATAGTAGTATTGATAGTGGAAGTAGTAGTAGCAGTAGTTGTAGTAGTTGTAGTAGTAGTAGTAGTATACATGTATGTATGTTTAAGGTAATGTAAGAGTAACTTTCGAGGGCGCTGCACCCTACAAGCCTTGCTTCTTAGCAGCGCCCTCCATTTTGTGTTTCATTTTGTAAATTATACTTTTGTTGAAAATGGAAAATAAATGAACTGAAATGAACTGAACTGAACACTTTGAGATCGGCCACTAATTTATAGTCACCCTTGCCCTTGAACTTAGCTAATAGCTAGATCAATATCACAGAGTCGCAGCGTTTGATGCATAGAAATGTACGTTACTACAGAATCGGCGCTAGTCTTGGCCTACCAGCGCGCTTTTAGCCGGAGCGGGCCGACTGCTTTCTTAGCAACCGGCGCTGGATCACTAATTGTTCCCTTGCCTGACATTGTTAAGAGCCATTATATATACCATAGACATACTAGCATGGACAGTCATCGACTTTTAACATATTCATTCACCTGTTGAATACAAAGATATCACCATGGCACCAATGTTTGCTTAATCCAATTGATCGTATCATCGTCGCCGCCGTGAAGAGTCATGTGATGACAGTCAAGTTTTTAAAAAAAATATTAATTAAACTTGCATTTTCCGAAGAACTTGAACAAGCCGTGTCTTTGAGTTGACTTTTTATGAAAGAACGTGATTTGATGGTCATTTGGTATTGATATCCGTAACAAAACATATCTAACAAATGAAATATGATCACATTTCTAAAAATGTACTACCCGTCATAAACTTGATTTCCAAGGTTTCCACACATTTCTCCAGAAAAATATTGACATGTATATCAAGATTGACTACTCTTCTTTCTGGTAAATCGGATGTTGTAAGTGTGCGGGAGTTTGCGGAGGCACAATTTGATATTCCTTTTACCAAAAAAATGTAGCATTTATGTTTTGCTGACCCCTACACCAGTAACCTAAAGCAATCATGACTCAACGAGAGATGCATCAGCGTAAAACACTCGGCGATGAGGAGGAATTTCTCAGTTCTGTCTCAGTGAGCTCATTGTCCGGTGAAATGCAAATAATCGTCCTTGTACCTGATATGAGACAAAAGCATTGAAAATAGCTCCTGGTAATGAATGCAGCGGCGACGACGATTTGGTCAAAGGGACAATATTCGTTGAGTGTCCATAATGGTATGTCTATGTATATACCCATGACAATAAATAATTATAACATCACACTTCGGTACTATCATACCATCGTCTGTATATGTGGGTACTATGAAGTATCCGACTAGTCGACCTCTATTACTGCGTTGGCCGTGATTGAATTCCTTTATTGTATCATTTTTATACAAAGAATACATTCGTTGTTGCCATGTCGAAAAAAAAAAGCATGTTATCATTAAAAAAGAGCTGTTAAAAATCAAGAGGGCGCTCTCTAAACACTAATCGGTTTCAACCATTTTAAATAATATTTTGTGCATGTGATGTTTGGATGAAATAGATATTAAATAGAGAAATAATCAACAACTATTTAAAAACCTCTTTAATTTGTAATTTTTTGAAAAGAGGAAGCATTTGTTCAAATGTTTAACGGCTGGTTCAAAATTCTCTAATAAATGTGGGGTCCCACATTTATTACAAATGCTAATGTTTATAGATAATTCTGCCATTTCTGAACCGATTTTGATCATATAAAGTTTATTCTGTCATTAAAATTGTATGCTCTTTCAAATTTGACACTCAGTTTTTCATTATCTCACAAACAAATTATTTAGTGTACCGCCTTCTATACGAAAACTCAACTATTGAAGGGACTACAGCGTGTAGATGGCCTAATTTTCACATTTCGCCTTTCTATACGTAATTTTTCCCGAAGAAAAATAATTTGGCAGTCATTTCCCATGAAATCAATACATTTTGGGGTAATTAGTAAATATTCAATTGTCCTGGGAACGCTCCTTTTAAATCGCCAAAATATGACGTCATCTAAAGAACTAACTAATGAACTAAATTATGTAGATGACGCGTCATGACGTAAGCCAAGGAATTGTAAATCACATGTCAATCACGCTGCCGATTCTGGACCCTAAAAATAAAATTTTAATTCTAGCGGTTCCCTTATACCTTGTTGTATTCGTATTAACAATAAAATCATGGGACAGGTTTCGGTTTTTCAAATTTCCCTTTTGTTACAAAGATATGTATGATTGAAGTATTCAGATAAGAAAAACTCCGGGCGAGTTTTTCTTCCGTGTACAAAGTGAGTGCAGTGAGTTACTGAATATCACTTTGCATTTTCGCTCATTACTTGGCCATACAATGTCCATTTGACTTGAAATTTTCACACAATATCCTGTGGACATATGAGATAACAAAAATATACATTGCATCAACCATTCATCACTCTTTGCACATGTCAACAAAGTTACTAGATCCCTTTAAGCTATGCTATATAGGGTAGGCCTGATGAGGTGTTACCTCTTCTAAAACCAACACTTCTGATTCTCTATCAGCCCCTACGACTCCAGTATGCCCAAGTGAGATCACGGTTGGTAGTGACATCGGTGGTTTGGATGCAGCGGTCACCTGGTCCTACCCACCAAACAATTATACTGACCTGTACCCGCTTGTACCGGACATGGCCAACGGTTCTACGTTCAGCCCTGGGATCAACACAGTCACGGTTGCGAGAATGGGTTTCCAGGACTTTAACTGCACTTTAACCATTACTGTCATCTGTAAGTATGCTTTTACTCATTTTTACTGTTGAAATAATGATTACATAGATAGATACTCAAAAGCTATTTTAAAGCCTCTTTTGTAAATTCTGGAAAAGAGAAAGCATTAAAAAAAAACAAAATAACCGCTGTTTAAAAAATATCAAATATTGTGGGGACCCACAATTATTACAAATGGTTATGCTAATGAATATTTTAGCTATTTCTGAACCAATTTTGATAAACTAAGGTTTATTATGTCATTAAAATTGTATGCTCTTTATAATTTTACACTTAGTTTTTCATTATCTCACAAAAAAATAACTGTGTGTAGCGCCCTCTATACCAAAACTCAACTGTCCATTCAAGCAATGCTATATGTAGGCCTGATCAAGTGTTACCTTTTATAAAAACCAACACTTCTGATTCTCTATCAGCCCCTACGACTCCGGTATGCCCAAGTGACATCACGGTTGGTAGTGACATCGGTGGTTTGGATGCAGCGGTCACCTGGTCCTACCCACCGAACAATTATACAGACCTGTACCCGCTTGTACCGGACATGGCCAACGGTTCTAAGTTCAGCCCTGGGATCAATACAGTCACAGTAGCGAGGATGGATTTCCAGGACTTTAACTGTACTTTTACCATTACTGTCATCCGTAAGTTTGTATGCTTTTACTTAACCTGAAATTTGAATCACATCGCTGGAAATATGTTAAACAAATGTATATCTTAGCTGTTGATTCGCATGTTATCATTGAAGTATGCATGGTTAGGTATTAAATACTAGTTATTGATAACGTGCAAGTTTTAGTTACTTACATTTATTTTGAACGGAAATGTACGATTCCAATTACCTTCTCTTACTACCTTAATTGTGGACTCAAGGATACGATCTTAAAGTGAGGCCTGTAAAGTGTCCACGAAAATTACTTGGAGCTTCCTCGTTTCTCTTCTACCGTGTTATTTAGCTTATGATTAGAGAAGAATAAAACAGGGTTAGATTTGTTCAAATGCCCCTTTAGTATGACGATATCTATCATTTAGCTCAAAAGCGTTAACAAACTGTCCTGAACTTCATAAACGTCCGCTGTAATAGCTGACGCATATTTTCGCTTTTTTAACCAGGAAAGCAGAGCTTTTTTTAAATGAAACTTTTACACATCATTCGGACATATTTTTACAATGATTTTGGTACAGAATTGAAGTCTCAAATTTCATTTCGGGCAAAAACTGAAACTTTACAGGATATGGCTAATAGACGCCAATTAAGGATAGAATATTATAATCTTTGAACAGGTTGGCAAGAAAGCTGTGGGCTTACTTGATTTTCATTACACACGGGGTGGGGTCAGTGGCGTAGACAGGTTCTTACACCTGGGGGGGATGATTTGCCGTTCACCGGACCAATACCAATTTGTGCGCGCCCGAGACCGCCAGCCAAATTTGTTCAAGAACAAGGAAATTGCTTGAAAGTCCTCTTAGGGGGGGGGGGGGGGGGATTAGATGTTGGCCGGAAGCAGTTTTGGATTGGGGGTGCAAAACCTATGGGGGCTCACGATTTGTGTGTGTAGGAGCTCATGCCCCCTGGGGGGGGGGGGGTACTCACGTATATTGGGTATACGGGGATGTGCCGCTGGGAAGGGTGACTTTTTCAAGAAAGATCCTTAGACATGGGTCCCCTTTTCATCAAAAAAATCCTTAGACATGGGTCCCTTTTTTCATATTTCCCCTTTTTTATACAGGATTTTGGGATTTGCGGATGTGAAATTGCAAAAATTGTCAAGCTCGCTACGCTCGCTAACTTAAAACCACAAAATTTGTGAGAAATACACCCAAAACATGCGCCGCAGGCGAAAAAAAATCCTTAGTCATGGGTCCATTTTTCGCAAAAGGACCCTTAGATGTGGGTATGGGTTTGGAGGTCTCAGCCGCACACCCCGTCCGACTATAATCTGAGTACCCCCCCCCCCCCCCCCCCCTCACACACTCACAGTGCTGCCAACTTTGAGCCAGATGTGAAAGCGAGACATTGCAAGGAGCGAAGCGACCAAGCCCGAGGGAGCGAAGTGACTGAGCGGGGGGAGGGGGTGTCCCCATCCCACGGTAGGGAGCTTTTGCATTTTTGGACTTGACATTGTGCAATCTGGTGCTTACCTATATATGAATTATTCGGGCTTAACATTGACTGTATCTGGGAAAGCGTGTTATGATTTGATCGACCAGAAATTTTAAATATATTTTCACGAAGAAAACAAATAATTGACACACTAATAAATATGCACCCCAATACACACACAAATATTGTATTTATATTTAGCGTCATACACAGTTCCAACATCACCATATGCCACATAAACACATATGTGATTACAAATTAAGTATACATTTATCATATTACTGATTGCGATCATGATAGTGATATAATATATTACTTGACGGAAAAGATAAATATATCTATAAAAGTGTTTGCCACTATTGTTAAGTATGATTCTTTCATCGATACAATCATGAATTATATAATACATGTTTATGCTTTGTATAGTAAGGGTGCATGAAAATGATTATTATTGTAGATTAAATTGTTTGCCTATATTTTATTAGGCATTTGGCGGTTGCAGTACCGATTTGATGAAAACGTAGTACAGTGTTCCCACTTATACTCATATACCAGCCCTTTATCATGTTTATTAGATTAGTAATAACATTCAAATTAGATATGAAGATATTTGCCTATACATTGTAAGACTTGATATACATAAGTGTCGTATGGATTTAATGACAATATACCAGTTAGAAAAACAACATGGGTTTTTTTATAATTCCTTAATCATATTATTGTAATTTAGAATAAGTTGTATACCTTTATTTTCTTGGGCCTGATACAGTAGTATAGATTAACTAAGTATACTGATCTTGTTTAAACAACAATACCTAGACATTCGTTAAATAATATTATTCAGTTATTGTAGATACCTTAATCAAATTATTTTTAGATGTTTTTTAGATGAAGTGTATGCCTACATTTTCTATAAATATATATTTGCTATAATTCCTATGTTTTCAAGTTGTTCCTGGTAATGTTTCTAATTTTGCTGTCACAAACCAAAAATGGTTTTGGTATTTCTTCTCGGGTTTGAGATGAAATATTCTAGATGCTAATACAATTTATATTTACAATATATAAATAGCGTTGTTTATCATAGTGGACATTTTATGAGTTCCATGTTGATTAAATTAATGAGTGGTTTAATCATGTACTTAGCCAAAGATATGATTATCATGAGATACTCATACCCATGTTTAGAAGGTTAGTTTCATTTCTAATAACAATAATACATCATAGAGTTGTATTATTATATTGAATCGCATAGCGGACTCCATAATCTGCAATACCATTACGCTGATTTAGTAACGAAAATTTAATTCAAAGGTACGGTTACGTTTGATTGGAGCGCAACTAAAGATATATTCTCATCATAGAAATGTGTTATTTGCCTTTTTAGAGTTGGATGCTCTTGACAAAGAATACTTGTGTAGTAAAGAAATACTCCCCAATTTTGTCACGGTACATGGTTATCATGAATTGGTACTAACCTCAATTGAAAACTGACACAATAGTTGTATTCTGACGGAGTAATAAAAGCCTGAATTATGTATTCAAATCGAAAATAATAATCTGAACTCTCGACTGAAATCGTTTAGCGTCATACACAGTTCCAACATCACCATATGCCATATTACGTATGATCCAACAACATAGCATATTGCCTATAATGAGTCCCGAAGGGGGGAAGCTACCGAGGGCTGGGGCAGAGCCAAATAGGGAGGGTTTGGGAAGGGGTATCCCCCTCCCACGGAGAAGATTTTGCATTTATATATGTACTTGAAATTATGCAATTTGGTGCATGTCACGCAAGCAGTCAGAGCAATGCCAGCCTACACTGGAACTACGTGGCCCGGTATACAGAATAAAATACTCACCCCATACCATACACAAGTTACACAACAAACTGAGGTAGTCTGTTCGCGCGCGAAGCGCGCAGCGAAAATTGAAAGTGGATGATTGTATACATTACTTTTTGAACGTTAGAATTAACAAGTCTTAGCTCATACAACTAATGTTTTCTTTCCCACTCGTATACAGATTACAGATACACACACACAAAATATATCCTTCCCTAAAACCTGGGGGGGATGATTGTACATGTCATCCCCCCCACCTTGTGAGGTGGGGGGGATGCATACCCCTCATCCCCCCCGTTGTCTACGCCCCTGGGTGGGGTAGTAAATAAAACAGTTAATATCGCAAATCAAGAGCGATTTGTGCATTTTAGAAATATGAATTAACACATTGTCATCTTTATCCTCATATTAACAGAAGAAAAAACATTTCCACCAGTGAACAAAGTCTAGGGGGGGGGGGCCTCGTCACACTACTTTTGAAGGCAACAACTTTTAAAAATATCCTTAATTAGACTCTTTTATTCATCGCATATCCAGAGAGTGCTCCTTTTTCAAAGCTCTTTTGTATGCATACCGACTGGTAATTATAATTTTTCGTGTAAATCATTGGTTCTTCTACACCGCCCTTCTTGCATACCCTGTTAGCTCGAGATGGCGCTAGTTAAATCAAAATGTAATGTTAAATTATTTATATGAAAATTAGGTGTTTCTCTTTCACTGTGATAACACAGGAGCAACGTTTTGTTGGCAATCATTTTGATTACGTATAATTTTATCTAAATAAATAAAGTTATAAATTAATATTACCACTTGCACCTTTGCTAACAATTCTTCCATATCAGCTCCGACCACTCCGGTATGCCCAAGTGACATCACGGTTGGTAGTGACATCGGTGGTTTGGATGCAGCGGTCACCTGGTCCTACCCACCAAATAATAATACTGACCTGTACCCGCTTGTACCGGACATGGCCAACGGTTCTACGTTCAGCCCTGGGATCAATATAGTCACAGTAGCGAGGACGGATTTCCAGGTCGTTAACTGTACTTTTACCATTACTGTCATCCGTAAGTTTGTTTGCTTTTACTTAACCTGAAATTTGAATCACATGGCTGTGAAATATGTGAACAAATGTCTATATTAGCAGTTAATATGTCATTTTATCATTGAAGTACGCATGGTTAGGTATTACATACTAGATATTGATGACGTGTAAGTTTGAGTTACCAACATTTATTTTGATCGGAAATGTACGATTCCAATTACGTCTCCCTTGCAAACTTAATTGTGTACTCAATGATACGATCTTTAGGATAAAGCTTTTAGACGCCAATTAAGGATAGAATATTATAATCTTTGAACAGTTTGGCAAGAAAGCTGTGGGCTTACTTGATTTTCATGACACATGGGGTAGGGTAGTAATAGTAAGTAAAAACAGCGATTGGCGAGTTTTAGAGATATGAATTAACACATTGTCATCTAATCCTCATATCAATATAATAAAATCCATTTTCCCAGTGACCAAAGGCTGTGGAGAAGGAGGGTGGGGAGGGGGGGGGGGGGGGGGCTGGTCACACTACTTTTGAAGGCAATGACTTGAAAAATGTCATTATTTAGACACTTCTATTCATCGCATATGCAGAGAGTGCTCTTGTATTTCAAATGGCTCTTTTGTATGCATACCGACTGGTATTTGTCATTGTTCATGTAAATCATTGGTTCTTCTATACCGCCCTTCTTGCATACCCTGTTAGCTCGAGATGGCGCTAGTTAAATGATAATATAAAAGGCAGCGTGCTTTTAAAGGGATAGTTGAGTTTTGGTAAAGAGAGTATCAGTTTCGGTCAAACAGAGTTTTTAAAACCAAACCTTGCACCATTATATTACAAACAAATAGTTATAAATCCACCATGCTCGAAAGAAATATAAAATTACAAATTACAATTTTTGTAAAAAAAAAGCCTGTTATCATTCACAACGAGCCGTTATAACTCAAAAGAGCGGTCTCTAAAAACACCTTGGTTAAAACCATTTTAAATACAATACTGTGCATGTGATGCTTTGTTGAAATAATGATTAGATAGATGGATACTCAAAAGCTATTTTAAAGCCTCTTTTGTAAATTCTGGAAAAGAGAAAGCATTAACAAAAACAAATTAACCGCTGTTTCAAAAATATCAAATATTGTGGGGACCCACAATTATTACAAATGATTATGCTTATGAATATTTCAGCCATTTCTGAACCAATTTTGATAAAATAAAGTTTATTATGTCATTAAAATTGTATGCTCTTTATAACTTGACACTTAGTTTTTCATTATCTCTCAAAAAATAACTGTGTGTAGCGCCCTCTATATCAAAACTCAACTATCCCTTTAAGCAATGCTATTATAGGTAGGCCTGATCAAGTGTTACCTTTTATAAAAACCAACACTTCTGATTCTCTATCAGCCCCTACGACTCCGGTATGCCCAAGTGACATCACGGTTGGTAGTGACATCGGTGATTTGGCTGCAGCGGTCACCTGGTCCTACCCACCAAACAATAATACTGACATGTACCCGCTTGTACCGGACATGGCCAACGGTTCCACGTTCAGCCCTGGGATCTACACAGTCACGGTAGCGAGGATGGTATTCGAGGACTTTAACTGCACCTTTACCATTACTGTCATCCGTAAGTATCTATGCTTTTACTTAACCTGAAATTTGAATTACATCGCTGTAAAAAATATGTGAACAAATGTCTATCTTAGCTGTTGATATGTCATTTTATCATTGAAGTATGCATGGTTAGGTATTAAATACTAGTTATTGATAACCAGCAAGTCTTAGTTACATACATTAATTTTGACCAGAAATGTACTATTCCATTAACGTATCCCTTGCATACTTAATTGTGGACCCAAGGATACAATTTTAAAGATATGGCTAATAGACGCCAATTAGGGATAGGATATGTTTAATCTTTGAACAGGTTGGCAAGAAAGCTGTGGGCCTACTTGATTTTCATGACACATGGGGTGGGGTAATAAGTAAAAAATACCGCAAATCAAAAGCGATTTGCGCTTTTTATAGATAAGAATTAGCACATTGTTATTCTTTATCCTCTTATCAACAAACACATATACATCCCCCCCCCCCCCCCTGACTAATGGCTAGGGGTGGGGGTGGGAGGGCTTGGGGTTACCACTTTTGAAGGCAGCCACCTCACAAATATCCTTAAGTAGACACTTCTGTTCATCGCATTTACAGAGAGTGCTCTTCTATTTCAAAGCTCTTCTTCATGCATACCGACTGGTAGTCATCATTCTCCGTGTAAATCATTGGTTTTTCTATGCCGTCCTTCTTGAATACCCTGTTAGCTCAATATAGCGCTAGGTAAATTTGATAGGGAACTTAGGGATAGTTGAGTTCTGGTAAAGAGAGTATAGTTTTTGTCAAACTAAATTTTTTGTAATCAAAACCTACACCATTACATTACAAACTAATAGTTATAACACCACCATGCTAAGAAGGAATACAAAACTACAAATGACTAAGTAAAAAGCATCATTCAAAAAGAGGGGTTAAAATTCAAGAGTGCGCTCTCTAAATACTTAACGGTTTCAACCATTTTAAATAATATATTGTGCATGTGATGTTTTGATGAAATAGAGATTAAATAGAGAGATAATCAACAACTATTTAAAAACCTCTTAAATTTGTAATTTTTTGAAAAGAGGAAGCATTTGTTTAAATTTGTAACGGCTGGTTCAAAATTCTCTAATAATAGTCCAGTCAAAATATGAAAAAAGGGGGTTAACCCACCATTAATTGCAACAGAAACAATTCCACTTGTATTTAACGTAGAATAGCCATCAAAACAACATACTGAAAGTTGACAAAAATTGGAGTGGTGGATAAGGGTCTAATATGCATAAATTCAAAATGGCCGCCATACAGCCTTTTCAAGGCCATATCTCTTGGCATGATCGAGCACTTAGAAAGTTAATTATGGTGTCTACACCCATGTTGTAAAGGTCAAGGAACTCAATTGTACCCTAATTAGCAACATTCAGGCAACCCATCATACCTAATTTGCATAAAGTTGTAAATAATGTATTAAAAATGGCCGCCATGTATCCTATATGAGCCTATATGAACCCAACAAAAAATATGTATTGCTTATAGAGCCATGTTTCTAGGTTATGGAACAGAATTTTAGTATATTTGCAACTTTTAAGCACCCCCCTTATAGCTAATTTGCATAAAAATATATTCAAAATGGCCGCCATGTGGGACACTTGTTTGTTTGTTTGTTTATTTTATTTCCACTTTTTCACATCAATACAAAGAAACATCATACAAATATATATAATGAGTAACATGTAAGTTTAACCAAATATGTTTCTAATTAAAATACAAGCAAAAACAAATGTTGATTGGTACCAATCCATCGTGAAAATAATTTGCATTATATAAAATAAGAAATAAGGGGGAGAATGGATATCTTATGTAATGTTTAGCAAGTTTCTTACAAAGGAAAAAGCAGGAGACCACATGTCGATAGCGTAAAAGCTTGATGATGACTGTGGCCTCTGCCGAGTTAGCAAATAAAGAACAACCTATGCAAGGGACGCGATTCAAAATCCATTTATCATTTGTATTATAAATTGGTGTGTTATATTCAATGTTAAATAAGATATAGGTGAAATGATTCGAAGTGAGCATGGCTGAATTAATTTAGAGTGAAAATAACAAAATATATTTAGTGACATGTTTCGTATTGAGAAGTGCATTTGTGCATAGTGCAAAACTTTAGCTTGGTGCATAGAACAATAAGAGACTAATACCGTGAAATTAATTGTGTGGTGGTTTCAATTACGTGTGATAATATTAAAATGTATGCAGGGCCCTTTCCTGTTGACAAACAAAAACAGAACAATTCCAAGATATAACAAATCTAATTATTTAAAATTTCTATGTAAAATCTAGCAAACTATACTGAGTCAACAGATATGTTTTCATAATTAGCTTTAATTGAATAAAGGGAGGTCCTGATTTTAATATGGTTTGGTAAGTTATTCCCAATATCTGGTCCAAGGTGTCTAATTGATCGTAGGGCTAAACTAAGTTTGGGATTATTAAGATGGTAATCATGAGCATGTCGAGTTAAATATGAATGTACGTTTACATTTAATAAATAAAAGTTTAAGAAAGATGCTAGAAGTGTTTTGGAAGTGTACTTATACATAAAAAATGGCAGTTTGGAGCGTATGTATGTCATGAACCTTTAACGTTTTTAATCCCATATCTCGAGATATGAGACACATAACAAGTAAATCTAAGTGTCTACACCCATGTTTTCAAGGTCAAGGAACACAATTGTAACCTAATTAGCAACATTCAGGCATCCCATCATACCTAATTTGCATAAAGTTGTAAATAATGTATTCAAAATGGCCACCATGTATCCTATCTTAGCCTTTATATCAGTATACGAACCGAACATAAAGATGTTTATTGTATATAAAACCATGTTTCCAGGTTATGGAACATAATTATAGTATCTTTGTAACATTTAAGCACCCCCCTTATAGCTAATTTGCATATAAATATACTTTAAAAGGCAGCCAAATCGATCCTCAGCTACTGTTTCAGAGACTCATAACATAAGTAACACGCCAAGACAATCTCTAAGAGGCGTTTGATTATGAGCTGTGTAGATATCCTCCTGCACTGTTCGAGAACAAGTTCACACCACGACTGGAGAACATGTTCACACCACGACTGGCAAACAACGATCAACTGGCTGATACACTTTAGAGATGTTGCATGCCTCCAAGAGCATCTGTACATTCAACATATCTTAGATAGCGGAGCATTACTGCACAGTATCATCTAGAACAAAGGTTCATCATATGATGACATCTGTAAGCAGTATGTCTCGTATGTATTGTATTCAACGGGAAGAAGTCCTGAGGACTTTCTCTCCAACAGTAAAAACAAGCAGAAGTTCATCATGCTGCTCGACGGACACCTAAAACAGGTTAGGTGCCCTACAAAACATGATCCAGGAGATCTACTTATTGTCCAGACTGCTATCACCATTGCTGAGGGAATACATACCCATACTGTTCTTGTTGCAGATGATATGGACAGCCTGGTTCTCCTTTGTTACCATGCCGAGACAACAATGCAGAACTTGTTTCTTCGTCCGGAACCTCGGCACTGCGTGAAGAAGGAGCAAATATGTTCGGACATATCACTTCTGAAATCTGCACTGGGTCCACAAGTATGTAACAGCATTTTATGTATGCATGCTTTCCTTGGCTGTGACACGACATCCCATATCCAGGGCTTTGGCAAGGGAACAGCTCTGAAGCTTGTTCACACTAACAATATCTTCCAGGAACAGGCAGAAGTCTTTGGAGATGAAAGGAGCACAAAGACTGAAATTATATCAGCAGGAGGGAAAGCAATTGTTGGTCTATACACAAGTTAGCTAGATGATAGCCTGAACAGTCTCCGTCTTCAACGTTTTCATGAGAAGGTCAGCACCTGTAGAGTGTGTGTAAAGCCAGAGGTTCTGCCACCTACTTATGCAGCTGCTTCTTTTCATAGCCAGCATGTATTCTTCTTGTCAATGCAGCAATGGAAGGGAAATTAAATCCAGGCATTGGACCAGGGGTTGGAGTGAGCGAGATTGAGAATTTAGTCCGATTCCTTCAGACAAAGCTGCAGCTCCTAGAAATCTCCTGAAGGTAGTTCGATGCAACTGCAAAACAGGCTGCAGCAATAGCCAATGTATTGGCTGGGCTTTCTTCTTCACTCAACTTCACTCCACTGCAGGAGGAAGGCCTCTTCACCAATTGTCCATTTTGTTCTCTCTTGAGCTATTCTCTGCCAAGCAATGCCATTATGTGCTGTTAAATTATCCCTCTTCTGCTCCATCTTCTGCTTTGTCTCCCTCTTTTTCTAGTTACGTGTCTAGGAGTCAAAACTCTTATTGTGTGTGTCTATCTGTTGTCATACCGCCTGGATAAGTGTCTTGCCCACCTCCATTTCTTTTTGATGGTCAACATAATATCCTGCACTCATGATTTCTGTCTTAGGTCTAGGACATCCTGTCTGTCTTTGTTACACGTATCAATTATTATTTCCATATCCCGTTCTGTCACCCTAAGTCTTTTTCCCCAAACGTTTGGTGGTTGTCCAGGCTACAGCTCCATATGAGAGAACAGTTATGATATACTGGTCAAATACCTGCCTTCTTCATGGGGATGGGAAGCGTAGAGTCTCAAAGGAAGCTGAGTGTGCCAAACTTCGCCTCACCCATCTGGATTCTTTTCTTTTTTCCTCGCCGGTGTCACTGTTGAGGGTGATCTTCTTCCCTATGTAGTGATCTACTGTTTCTAAGTCGTTTCCCAGCACAGTTACCTTGGATATTTGGTTGTTGTTGCTAGTCATGACTTTTGTTTTCTTTATGTTGAGGCCGGCTTTGCTTTGCTTTGTTTTGCTCTGCTACTTTTCTCTGCACGATCATGAGGCATTTCCTGTAGCTCATCAGGGGTGTGGCTTAGGATGAGGAAATTGTCGGCGAATCTGAGATGGGTGAGATATTCCCCGTCTGCTAGATTCATTTGTTGCTCCAGTCCATAGTCTTGAATGCTTCCTCCAGAGCTGCAGTGAATAGCTTTGGT
>JBAMJV010005431.1:0-53484 GCA_037951105.1 Echinarachnius parma
GGTAATATATACTGTTTTATATCCCCTTAACTAGACCTACCCCCCTTCCTACCCCTTATCATCCATTAGGCATTAAAGGCATATATGCGTGGGTTATAAAGGGTAGTCAGCAAATTCCAACTCGACTCCACCGTAATCTCTCGAGGTAAACTCACGATATGTGTTGGATCGATCGAAGAGAGGTGCTTCGAAATATCTGAACAAAGGCCTTCTTATGAAATTGCATGCAGCAAACAAATTTCTCACGCTGTCAGCCCTAGGCATCAAACGGCGGCACTTTGAAGTCGGTTGCGGTTAAGCGTGTTACGTGATATTTTCGCTCGTAAACATCTCTGATGGATCTCCATTCGACTAGAAGTACAAACATTCCGAACGCGACTATTTTTGATGCATTTTTGACTCGGGTATTCGGAAGTGGGACAGTTTGCGATCGCTACTTATAACTGAGCCAATGGGGATTACGTACCGTGCGTAAAAGTGCGCAAGATGGATCCACGCGTCTAATAACCCACGCATATATGCCTTTAATATGCCCTCCCCCTTCTCCCCTCCCGACACTAGTTTCATTCTCTGTTCATTATAATCAAAACCCTTTACCAAGGAGGCAACATATATATATATGCTTTACATACCCTTATCCAGACCTACCCCTCCCCTCTCCCCTGGCTACCTCTTGTCATCCATAAAATATTGTTATTGCCTCTCTCTTCTCCTCTCCCGACAATAGCCCCATTCTCTGTTCATTTCTAATTAAATCCTAAAACCGAGGAGGTAACATATATACACGTTATATTCCTATATTCATACATACCCCCCCCCCCCCCCCCCGCTCCCCCGAATTTGACATCTAAGAAGTATTTCAAACGCCTATAGGCCGGGTGTTTTACCCTGTGTTTCAAATTCTTTTCAATGGCAATTCATACTAGACCGGCAGCCCAGAGGTCTTTTGTGCATCGAAAAGCGTACTGATTGTTGAACATATGAATATTTAGAGGAGAATGTAACAAATCCAATAATATGAATCTCCCTGGGTGTATCCGTGGATAAAGGGGTCCTTTGCGCCTCCAAAAGTTGGCCCCTGGGGATTGTCCGATGCTTCTATTTTGTGCGATTGTACCGTGTTAATCGTCGCTCACGACTCGCCGCGGCGGGGTAAGCGCATCGAAGACAATGGAGAAATCACTGATGCATGTTACCTTTTTCGGACATTTTACGATGCCTGTTTTGACAGACAAAATACACGTTGATGCATTGGGGATTATATCCAAAACCTCTTGCAACTTAACAAATATGTCTTACAGATTACAGAATACATATTGATAGCACGTTTGAAAATGCCAAAGGCCATATAAATACATTTTAATGAACCCATCACCAAAACAAGATCAAACAGGGCTTCCACTTACCAATTAATTTCATGACATTACATGCAGAGGAACTAATATGAGCGCATGGCATAGCGACAGGGCACACAGTGCCACACACAAACACACACACACACATTCACCTATCGAGGTCGCCTCCTTTTGCGTTATAAGCCGATTTGAGATCCTGCGAGAAAATGTCTATTGTCCTCTACATGCAGCTATGGCGCCAATACACACATAAAACTGACCTTTACGATTTTGTGCAGCGATCGTGTCCGTCTCTAGGTCTGGGTTCATTTATAACATTTACGTACGACAAACAATTTCTGAAAGTGGAAGCTATTTTTTTTAAAGACATCTTTAACGAGTCGATCTTCAACATTCAGAGGCATCTGTAGGGTAATTCAACGGATGACATTTGTATCCAATATGTATTCTGTACTCTGTAAGACATATTTGTTAAGTTGCAAGAGGTTTTGGATATAATCCCCAATGCATCAACGTGTATTTTGTCTTTCAAAACAGGCATCGTAAAATGTTCGAAAAAGGTAACATGCATCATAATATATGCATAGTAGGTGGGTATATAAGCTATCGATGTGGGACAAATTTTGATAATGGTTTCCGGATCGTATAATTCCTGAAGATTATAATTGTATGATTTCAAAAAAGCGCATTTTGCCTATAATATAAATTATTTGACGCGTTTTTTATGATTTCAGGAAGTGGGTAGGGGCTTTCTAAATTATAGAATTCAAGTGCTATCAACCGAATAACATTATATCACCTCTGTAGTGGTAGTAGGTGGGCATATAAGCTATCGATGTGAGACAAAATTACGAGAATAAAAGTCACTTAAGGTTTCCGGATCGTATAATTCCTGAAGATTATAATTGTATAATTTCAAAAAGTGCATTATTTTAGCCTATAAAATATTTGACGTATTCGTTATGATTTCAGGCAGTCGGTAGGGGGTTTCTAAATTATAGAATTCAAGTGCTATCAACCAAATAACTTTATATTACCTCTATAGTGGTAGTAGGTGGGTATATAAGCTATCGATGTGGGACAAATTTTGATAATGGTTTCCGGATCGTATAATTCCTGAAGATTATAATTTTATGATTTCAAAGAAGCGCATTTTGCCTATAATATACATTAATTTACGCGTTTTTTATGATTTCAGGAAGTCGGTAGGGGGTTTCTAAATCATAGAATTCAAGTGCTATCAACCGAATAACATTATAACACCTCTGTAGTGGTAGTAGGTGGGCATATAAGCTATCGATTTGAGACAAAATTACGAGAATAAAAGTGACTTAAGGTTTCCGGATCGTATAATTCCTGAATATTATAATTTTATGTTTTCAAAAAGCGTATTTAGCTTAGAACATATTTGACGCGTTTTTAATGATTTCAGGAAGTGGGTAGGGGATTTCTAAATTATAGAATTCAAGTGCTATCAACCGAATAACATTATATCACCTCTGTAGTGGTAGTAGGTGGGCATATAAGCTATCGATGTGAGACAAAATTACCAGAATAAAAGTCACTTAGGCTAAGGTTTCCGGATCGTATAATTCCTGAAGATTATAATTTTATGATTTCAAAAAGTGCATTATTTTAGCCTATACAATATTTGACGTATTCGTTATGATTTCAGGCAGTCGGTAGTTTTGAGTTTTGACCCCCCCCCCCCCCCCCCCCCCTTCCCTCCAAAGCTGTTTCCGGCGAGCCTGACAATGTCCACGCAAACCTGTGAAAAAGCACTTAAATAAAGCGCCCACTTGTGTCGATATAGCTAAGTAACAACATATGATATTCATTATAATACTTACTGGACCAATCCGGGGTGCACGGGGCGTTGGTAAAAAGCGATTATAAACGTTACATAATCCCAAAGGATTCAATTCAACTAGGGGATATGTGTGAGGAATCACCGCCGTAATGCCATTTTTTGTAATAATAATTCAAACATAAATCATAGAGAACTGATCAGAATATATTGTGATTACAAGCAAGCAAAACTCATTTTATTCCAACGGGATTCGATCCCGAGACCTCCTGATCGCTAGACCGTTTCTCTTCCGTCTGACTATAGAAAACCCTATTACGGCGCTAGTCCCTGAAACCCCTTAATTCTCATCGCCCGAGTGGTCAGAAGCTTTTATAAACCTGACATGTGGTGTGGCAAGGTTGGTAGAGCGCGCGCTTTCCGATCATGAGATCCCGGGTTCGAACCCTGCCCACTGCCTTTGTCCTTCGGCAAGACAATTTATTCACACTTGCTGCATGCTCTCTATCCAGATGTATAAATGGGGACCCGGTAGGAGGTGAAAGCCTTTATGTGAATGATCTTCTTCAGCCCACTGAGCAACGGTCTAGCGATCAGGAGGTCTCGGGGTCGAATCCCCTTGGAATCTAATTAGTTTTGCCCTCTTTTAATCACATTATATTTCTGGTCAGTTTTTCTATTATATGTTTGAACTAATTATTATAAAATGCTGCATTACTTCGGTGATCCCTCGCAAACATGTATAACCCAAGTTGATGTGTATCATTTGGGTGTATAGCATTAATCCAGTCGGGCAATGAGAACTAAGAGGATTCAGGGACGAGCACCGTAAAAGGGTTTTCTATAGCTCAGACGGTAGAGCACCGGTCCAGCGATCCGGAGGTCTCGGGATCGAATTCCGTTGGAATCTAATTTGTTTTGCTTGCATCCACTCCCTGGGGAGCATTCCTTCCAAGCGCTCGGTGGTCTCAAGAAGACCGTTCACATAAAGGCTTTCACCTCCTACCGGGTCCCCATTTCACCTGGGTAGAGAGCAGCAAGTGTGGATAAATTGTCTTGCCGAAGGACAAAGGCAGTGGGCAGGGTTCGAACCCGGGATCTCATGATCGGAAAGCGCGCGCTCTACCAATTTTGCCACACCACAATCATGTCAGGTTTATAAAAGCTTCTGACCACTCGAGCGATGAAAATTAAAGGGGTTTCAGGCACTAGCGCCGTGATAGGGTTTTCTATAGTCAGACGGAAGAGAAACGGTCTAGCGATCAGGAGGTCTCCGGATCGAATCCCGTTGGAATCTAGTGAGTTTTGCTTGCTTGTAATCACAATATATTCTGATCAGTTCTCTATGATTTATGTTTGAATTATTATTACAAAAAATGGCATTACGGCGGTGATTCCTCACACATATCCCCTAGTTGAATTGAATCCTTTGGGATTATGTAACGTTTATAATCGCTTTTTAACAACGCCCCGTGCACCCCGGATTGCTCCAGTAAGTATTATAATACAATGTGTGCTGGTTTGCATTGTATCCTATGACCGGGGGTAATATTATCATTGTAAAGCGCTTAGAGATGATTATCAATCGTGACAGGCGCTATATAAATAACATATATTATAATTATAAACTTGGGGATATATGTCGGGGATATATACGAAATATAATTGTCCCAAAATGCTTAGATTATAATATGCACGTGCAAGAACATCGGAATATCCATAAATGGTATCAGTAACTGAATGTTTGTTTTATTTTATTTAAAGACGGTAAAAGCCCTCGATCAGCCAAACGTCGTGATACAAAATAATACAAATAATATAAACGAATATAATACCACGAACAATATCTAATTAGAACTACACAACTATCTAACAACAATTAAAACGCTATGTTGCAGCGGCGAAGGTACTTAAAGTAATTAGATCCTCAGTATCGTGAACTTAGAGATGTTAATTATTATAGGTAAATAGCAAAATTATTACGCTATACAAAGTTGCATTAGTATCTCACGTACATAGCGCAAAATCCTGAATATGCTAGTAGATGGTATTTGGTCAGATGATGACCCCTTTGATCGACGGTCATGATAACAAATAAAATAGTACTTATATATAACTAATGTCCACACAAACCTGTGAAAAAGCAGTTAAATAAAGCGCCCTCTTGTGTCGGAATAGCTACGTCTAACATATGATATTCATTATAATACTTACTGGAGCAATCCGGGGTGCACAGGGCGTTGGTAAAAAGCGATTATAAACGTTACATAATCCCAAAGGATTCAATTCAACTAGGGGATATGTGTGAGGAATCACCGCCGTAATGCCATTTTTTGTAATAATAATTCAAACATAAATCATAGAGAACTGATCAGAATATATTGTGATTACAAGCAAGCAAAACTCATTATATTCCAACGGGATTCGATCCCGAGACCTCCTGATCGCTAGACCGTTTCTCTTCCGTCTGACTATAGAAAACCCTATTACGGCGCTAGTCCCTGAAACCCCTTAATTCTCATCGCCCGAGTGGTCAGAAGCTTTTATAAACCTGACATGTGGTGTGGCAAGGTTGGTAGAGCGCGCGCTTTCCGATCATGAGATCCCGGGTTCGAACCCTGCCCACTGCCTTTGTCCTTCGGCAAGACAATTTATTCACACTTGCTGCATGCTCTCTATCCAGATGTATAAATGGGGACCCGGTAGGAGGTGAAAGCCTTTATGTGAATGATCTTCTTCAGCCCACTGAGCAACGGTCTAGCGATCAGGAGGTCTCGGGGTCGAATCCCCTTGGAATCTAATTAGTTTTGCCCTCTTTTAATCACATTATATTTCTGGTCAGTTTTTCTATTATATGTTTGAACTAATTATTATAAAATGCTGCATTACTTCGATGATCCCTCGCAAACATGTATAACCCAAGTTGATGTGTATCATTTGGGTGTATAGCATTAATCCAGTCGGGCAATGAGAACTAAGAGGATTCAGGGACGAGCACCGTAAAAGGGTTTTCTATAGCTCAGACGGTAGAGCACCGGTCCAGCGATCCGGAGGTCTCGGGATCGAATCCCGTTGGAATCTAATTTGTTTTGCTTGCATCCACTCCCTGGGGAGCATTCCTTCCAAGCGCTCGGTGGTCTCAAGAAGACCGTTCACATAAAGGCTTTCACCTCCTACCGGGTCCCCATTTCACCTGGGTAGAGAGCAGCAAGTGTGGATAAATTGTCTTGCCGAAGGACAAAGGCAGTGGGCAGGGTTCGAACCCGGGATCTCATGATCGGAAAGCGCGCGCTCTACCAATTTTGCCACACCACATGTCAGGTTTATAAAAGCTTCTGACCACTCGAGCGATGAAAATTAAAGGGGTTTCAGGGACTAGCGCCGTGATAGGGTTTTCTATAGTCAGACGGAAGAGAAACGGTCTAGCGATCAGGAGGTCTCGGGATCGAATCCCGTTGGAATCTAATGAGTTTTGCTTGCTTGTAATCACAATATATTCTGATCAGTTCTCTATGATTTATGTTTGAATTATTATTACAAAAACATGGCATTACGGCGGTCATTCCTCACACATATCCCCTAGTTGAATTGAATCCTTTGGGATTATGTAACGTTTATAATCGCTTTTTAACAACGCCCCGTGCACCCCGGATTGCTCCAGTAAGTATTATAATACAATGTGTGCTGGTTTGCATTGTATCCTATGACCGGGGGTAATATTATCATTGTAAAGCGCTTAGAGATGATTATCAATCGTGACAGGCGCTATATAAATAACATATATTATAATTATAAACTTGGGGATATATGTCGGGGATATATACGAAATATAATTGTCCCAAAATGCTTAGATTATAATATGCACGTGCAAGAACATCGGAATATCCATGAATGGTATCAGTAACTGAATGTTTGTTTTATTTTATTTAAAGACGGTAAAAGCCCTCGATCAGCCAAACGTCGTGATACAAAATAATACAAATAATATAAACGAATATAATACCACGAACAATATCTAATTAGAACTACACAACTATCTAACAACAATTAAAACGCTATGTTGCAGCGGCGAAGGTACTTAAAGTAATTAGATCCTCAGTATCGTGAACTTAGAGATGCTAATTATTATAGGTAAATAGCAAAATTATTACGCTATACAAAGTTGCATTAGTATCTCACGTACATAGCGCAAAATCCTGAATATGCTAGTAGATGGTATTTGGTCAGATGATGACCCCTTTGATCGACGGTCATGATAACAAATAAAATAGTACTTATATATAACTAATGTCCACACAAACCTGTGAAAAAGCTGTTAAATAAAGCGCCCTCTTGTGTCGGAATAGCTACGTCTAACATATGATATTCATTATACTACTTACTGGAGCAATCCGGGGTGCACAGGGCGTTGGTAAAAAGCGATTATAAACGTTACATAATCCCAAAGGATTCAATTCAACTAGGGGATATGTGTGAGGAATCACCGCCGTAATGCCATTTTTTGTAATAATAATTCAAACATAAATCATAGAGAACTGATCAGAATATATTGTGATTACAAGCAAGCAAAACTCATTATATTCCAACGGGATTCGATCCCGAGACCTCCTGATCGCTAGACCGTTTCTCTTCCGTCTGACTATAGAAAACCCTATTACGGCGCTAGTCCCTGAAACCCCTTAATTCTCATCGCCCGAGTGGTCAGAAGCTTTTATAAACCTGACATGTGGTGTGGCAAGGTTGGTAGAGCGCGCGCTTTCCGATCATGAGATCCCGGGTTCGAACCCTGCCCACTGCCTTTGTCCTTCGGCAAGACAATTTATTCACACTTGCTGCATGCTCTCTATCCAGATGTATAAATGGGGACCCGGTAGGAGGTGAAAGCCTTTATGTGAATGATCTTCTTCAGCCCACTGAGCAACGGTCTAGCGATCAGGAGGTCTCGGGGTCGAATCCCCTTGGAATCTAATTAGTTTTGCCCTCTTTTAATCACATTATATTTCTGGTCAGTTTTTCTATTATATGTTTGAACTAATTATTATAAAATGCTGCATTACTTCGGTGATCCCTCGCAAACATGTATAACCCAAGTTGATGTGTATCATTTGGGTGTATAGCATTAATCCAGTCGGGCAATGAGAACTAAGAGGATTCAGGGACGAGCACCGTAAAAGGGTTTTCTATAGCTCAGACGGTAGAGCACCGGTCCAGCGATCCGGAGGTCTCGGGATCGAATTCCGTTGGAATCTAATTTGTTTTGCTTGCATCCACTCCCTGGGGAGCATTCCTTCCAAGCGCTCGGTGGTCTCAAGAAGACCGTTCACATAAAGGCTTTCACCTCCTACCGGGTCCCCATTTCACCTGGGTAGAGAGCAGCAAGTGTGGATAAATTGTCTTGCCGAAGGACAAAGGCAGTGGGCAGGGTTCGAACCCGGGATCTCATGATCGGAAAGCGCGCGCTCTACCAATTTTGCCACACCACAATCATGTCAGGTTTATAAAAGCTTCTGACCACTCGAGCGATGAAAATTAAAGGGGTTTCAGGCACTAGCGCCGTGATAGGGTTTTCTATAGTCAGACGGAAGAGAAACGGTCTAGCGATCAGGAGGTCTCCGGATCGAATCCCGTTGGAATCTAGTGAGTTTTGCTTGCTTGTAATCACAATATATTCTGATCAGTTCTCTATGATTTATGTTTGAATTATTATTACAAAAAATGGCATTACGGCGGTGATTCCTCACACATATCCCCTAGTTGAATTGAATCCTTTGGGATTATGTAACGTTTATAATCGCTTTTTAACAACGCCCCGTGCACCCCGGATTGCTCCAGTAAGTATTATAATACAATGTGTGCTGGTTTGCATTGTATCCTATGACCGGGGGTAATATTATCATTGTAAAGCGCTTAGAGATGATTATCAATCGTGACAGGCGCTATATAAATAACATATATTATAATTATAAACTTGGGGATATATGTCGGGGATATATACGAAATATAATTGTCCCAAAATGCTTAGATTATAATATGCACGTGCAAGAACATCGGAATATCCATAAATGGTATCAGTAACTGAATGTTTGTTTTATTTTATTTAAAGACGGTAAAAGCCCTCGATCAGCCAAACGTCGTGATACAAAATAATACAAATAATATAAACGAATATAATACCACGAACAATATCTAATTAGAACTACACAACTATCTAACAACAATTAAAACGCTATGTTGCAGCGGCGAAGGTACTTAAAGTAATTAGATCCTCAGTATCGTGAACTTAGAGATGTTAATTATTATAGGTAAATAGCAAAATTATTACGCTATACAAAGTTGCATTAGTATCTCACGTACATAGCGCAAAATCCTGAATATGCTAGTAGATGGTATTTGGTCAGATGATGACCCCTTTGATCGACGGTCATGATAACAAATAAAATAGTACTTATATATAACTAATGTCCACACAAACCTGTGAAAAAGCAGTTAAATAAAGCGCCCTCTTGTGTCGGAATAGCTACGTCTAACATATGATATTCATTATAATACTTACTGGAGCAATCCGGGGTGCACAGGGCGTTGGTAAAAAGCGATTATAAACGTTACATAATCCCAAAGGATTCAATTCAACTAGGGGATATGTGTGAGGAATCACCGCCGTAATGCCATTTTTTGTAATAATAATTCAAACATAAATCGTAGAGAACTGATCAGAATATATTGTGATTACAAGCAAGCAAAACTCATTATATTCCAACGGGATTCGATCCCGAGACCTCCTGATCGCTAGACCGTTTCTCTTCCGTCTGACTATAGAAAACCCTATTACGGCGCTAGTCCCTGAAACCCCTTAATTCTCATCGCCCGAGTGGTCAGAAGCTTTTATAAACCTGACATGTGGTGTGGCAAGGTTGGTAGAGCGCGCGCTTTCCGATCATGAGATCCCGGGTTCGAACCCTGCCCACTGCCTTTGTCCTTCGGCAAGACAATTTATTCACACTTGCTGCATGCTCTCTATCCAGATGTATAAATGGGGACCCGGTAGGAGGTGAAAGCCTTTATGTGAATGATCTTCTTCAGCCCACTGAGCAACGGTCTAGCGATCAGGAGGTCTCGGGGTCGAATCCCCTTGGAATCTGATTAGTTTTGCCCTCTTTTAATCACATTATATTTCTGGTCAGTTTTTCTATTATATGTTTGAACTAATTATTATAAAATGCTGCATTACTTCGGTGATCCCTCGCAAACATGTATAACCCAAGTTGATGTGTATCATTTGGGTGTATAGCATTAATCCAGTCGGGCAATGAGAACTAAGAGGATTCAGGGACGAGCACCGTAAAAGGGTTTTCTATAGCTCAGACGGTAGAGCACCGGTCCAGCGATCCGGAGGTCTCGGGATCGAATCCCGTTGGAATCTAATTTGTTTTGCTTGCATCCACTCCCTGGGGAGCATTCCTTCCAAGCGCTCGGTGGTCTCAAGAAGACCGTTCACATAAAGGCTTTCACCTCCTACCGGGTCCCCATTTCACCTGGGTAGAGAGCAGCAAGTGTGGATAAATTGTCTTGCCGAAGGACAAAGGCAGTGGGCAGGGTTCGAACCCGGGATCTCATGATCGGAAAGCGCGCGCTCTACCAATTTTGCCACACCACATGTCAGGTTTATAAAAGCTTCTGACCACTCGAGCGATGAAAATTAAAGGGGTTTCAGGGACTAGCGCCGTGATAGGGTTTTCTATAGTCAGACGGAAGAGAAACGGTCTAGCGATCAGGAGGTCTCGGGATCGAATCCCGTTGGAATCTAATGAGTTTTGCTTGCTTGTAATCACAATATATTCTGATCAGTTCTCTATGATTTATGTTTGAATTATTATTACAAAAACATGGCATTACGGCGGTCATTCCTCACACATATCCCCTAGTTGAATTGAATCCTTTGGGATTATGTAACGTTTATAATCGCTTTTTAACAACGCCCCGTGCACCCCGGATTGCTCCAGTAAGTATTATAATACAATGTGTGCTGGTTTGCATTGTATCCTATGACCGGGGGTAATATTATCATTGTAAAGCGCTTAGAGATGATTATCAATCGTGACAGGCGCTATATAAATAACATATATTATAATTATAAACTTGGGGATATATGTCGGGGATATATACGAAATATAATTGTCCCAAAATGCTTAGATTATAATATGCACGTGCAAGAACATCGGAATATCCATGAATGGTATCAGTAACTGAATGTTTGTTTTATTTTATTTAAAGACGGTAAAAGCCCTCGATCAGCCAAACGTCGTGATACAAAATAATACAAATAATATAAACGAATATAATACCACGAACAATATCTAATTAGAACTACACAACTATCTAACAACAATTAAAACGCTATGTTGCAGCGGCGAAGGTACTTAAAGTAATTAGATCCTCAGTATCGTGAACTTAGAGATGCTAATTATTATAGGTAAATAGCAAAATTATTACGCTATACAAAGTTGCATTAGTATCTCACGTACATAGCGCAAAATCCTGAATATGCTAGTAGATGGTATTTGGTCAGATGATGACCCCTTTGATCGACGGTCATGATAACAAATAAAATAGTACTTATATATAACTAATGTCCACACAAACCTGTGAAAAAGCTGTTAAATAAAGCGCCCTCTTGTGTCGGAATAGCTACGTCTAACATATGATATTCATTATACTACTTACTGGAGCAATCCGGGGTGCACAGGGCGTTGGTAAAAAGCGATTATAAACGTTACATAATCCCAAAGGATTCAATTCAACTAGGGGATATGTGTGAGGAATCACCGCCGTAATGCCATTTTTTGTAATAATAATTCAAACATAAATCATAGAGAACTGATCAGAATATATTGTGATTACAAGCAAGCAAAACTCATTATATTCCAACGGGATTCGATCCCGAGACCTCCTGATCGCTAGACCGTTTCTCTTCCGTCTGACTATAGAAAACCCTATTACGGCGCTAGTCCCTGAAACCCCTTAATTCTCATCGCCCGAGTGGTCAGAAGCTTTTATAAACCTGACATGTGGTGTGGCAAGGTTGGTAGAGCGCGCGCTTTCCGATCATGAGATCCCGGGTTCGAACCCTGCCCACTGCCTTTGTCCTTCGGCAAGACAATTTATTCACACTTGCTGCATGCTCTCTATCCAGATGTATAAATGGGGACCCGGTAGGAGGTGAAAGCCTTTATGTGAATGATCTTCTTCAGCCCACTGAGCAACGGTCTAGCGATCAGGAGGTCTCGGGGTCGAATCCCCTTGGAATCTAATTAGTTTTGCCCTCTTTTAATCACATTATATTTCTGGTCAGTTTTTCTATTATATGTTTGAACTAATTATTATAAAATGCTGCATTACTTCGGTGATCCCTCGCAAACATGTATAACCCAAGTTGATGTGTATCATTTGGGTGTATAGCATTAATCCAGTCGGGCAATGAGAACTAAGAGGATTCAGGGACGAGCACCGTAAAAGGGTTTTCTATAGCTCAGACGGTAGAGCACCGGTCCAGCGATCCGGAGGTCTCGGGATCGAATTCCGTTGGAATCTAATTTGTTTTGCTTGCATCCACTCCCTGGGGAGCATTCCTTCCAAGCGCTCGGTGGTCTCAAGAAGACCGTTCACATAAAGGCTTTCACCTCCTACCGGGTCCCCATTTCACCTGGGTAGAGAGCAGCAAGTGTGGATAAATTGTCTTGCCGAAGGACAAAGGCAGTGGGCAGGGTTCGAACCCGGGATCTCATGATCGGAAAGCGCGCGCTCTACCAATTTTGCCACACCACAATCATGTCAGGTTTATAAAAGCTTCTGACCACTCGAGCGATGAAAATTAAAGGGGTTTCAGGCACTAGCGCCGTGATAGGGTTTTCTATAGTCAGACGGAAGAGAAACGGTCTAGCGATCAGGAGGTCTCGGGATCGAATCCCGTTGGAATCTAGTGAGTTTTGCTTGCTTGTAATCACAATATATTCTGATCAGTTCTCTATGATTTATGTTTGAATTATTATTACAAAAAATGGCATTACGGCGGTGATTCCTCACACATATCCCCTAGTTGAATTGAATCCTTTGGGATTATGTAACGTTTATAATCGCTTTTTAACAACGCCCCGTGCACCCCGGATTGCTCCAGTAAGTATTATAATACAATGTGTGCTGGTTTGCATTGTATCCTATGACCGGGGGTAATATTATCATTGTAAAGCGCTTAGAGATGATTATCAATCGTGACAGGCGCTATATAAATAACATATATTATAATTATAAACTTGGGGATATATGTCGGGGATATATACGAAATATAATTGTCCCAAAATGCTTAGATTATAATATGCACGTGCAAGAACATCGGAATATCCATAAATGGTATCAGTAACTGAATGTTTGTTTTATTTTATTTAAAGACGGTAAAAGCCCTCGATCAGCCAAACGTCGTGATACAAAATAATACAAATAATATAAACGAATATAATACCACGAACAATATCTAATTAGAACTACACAACTATCTAACAACAATTAAAACGCTATGTTGCAGCGGCGAAGGTACTTAAAGTAATTAGATCCTCAGTATCGTGAACTTAGAGATGTTAATTATTATAGGTAAATAGCAAAATTATTACGCTATACAAAGTTGCATTAGTATCTCACGTACATAGCGCAAAATCCTGAATATGCTAGTAGATGGTATTTGGTCAGATGATGACCCCTTTGATCGACGGTCATGATAACAAATAAAATAGTACTTATATATAACTAATGTCCACACAAACCTGTGAAAAAGCAGTTAAATAAAGCGCCCTCTTGTGTCGGAATAGCTACGTCTAACATATGATATTCATTATAATACTTACTGGAGCAATCCGGGGTGCACAGGGCGTTGGTAAAAAGCGATTATAAACGTTACATAATCCCAAAGGATTCAATTCAACTAGGGGATATGTGTGAGGAATCACCGCCGTAATGCCATTTTTTGTAATAATAATTCAAACATAAATCGTAGAGAACTGATCAGAATATATTGTGATTACAAGCAAGCAAAACTCATTATATTCCAACGGGATTCGATCCCGAGACCTCCTGATCGCTAGACCGTTTCTCTTCCGTCTGACTATAGAAAACCCTATTACGGCGCTAGTCCCTGAAACCCCTTAATTCTCATCGCCCGAGTGGTCAGAAGCTTTTATAAACCTGACATGTGGTGTGGCAAGGTTGGTAGAGCGCGCGCTTTCCGATCATGAGATCCCGGGTTCGAACCCTGCCCACTGCCTTTGTCCTTCGGCAAGACAATTTATTCACACTTGCTGCATGCTCTCTATCCAGATGTATAAATGGGGACCCGGTAGGAGGTGAAAGCCTTTATGTGAATGATCTTCTTCAGCCCACTGAGCAACGGTCTAGCGATCAGGAGGTCTCGGGGTCGAATCCCCTTGGAATCTGATTAGTTTTGCCCTCTTTTAATCACATTATATTTCTGGTCAGTTTTTCTATTATATGTTTGAACTAATTATTATAAAATGCTGCATTACTTCGGTGATCCCTCGCAAACATGTATAACCCAAGTTGATGTGTATCATTTGGGTGTATAGCATTAATCCAGTCGGGCAATGAGAACTAAGAGGATTCAGGGACGAGCACCGTAAAAGGGTTTTCTATAGCTCAGACGGTAGAGCACCGGTCCAGCGATCCGGAGGTCTCGGGATCGAATCCCGTTGGAATCTAATTTGTTTTGCTTGCATCCACTCCCTGGGGAGCATTCCTTCCAAGCGCTCGGTGGTCTCAAGAAGACCGTTCACATAAAGGCTTTCACCTCCTACCGGGTCCCCATTTCACCTGGGTAGAGAGCAGCAAGTGTGGATAAATTGTCTTGCCGAAGGACAAAGGCAGTGGGCAGGGTTCGAACCCGGGATCTCATGATCGGAAAGCGCGCGCTCTACCAATTTTGCCACACCACATGTCAGGTTTATAAAAGCTTCTGACCACTCGAGCGATGAAAATTAAAGGGGTTTCAGGGACTAGCGCCGTGATAGGGTTTTCTATAGTCAGACGGAAGAGAAACGGTCTAGCGATCAGGAGGTCTCGGGATCGAATCCCGTTGGAATCTAATGAGTTTTGCTTGCTTGTAATCACAATATATTCTGATCAGTTCTCTATGATTTATGTTTGAATTATTATTACAAAAACATGGCATTACGGCGGTCATTCCTCACACATATCCCCTAGTTGAATTGAATCCTTTGGGATTATGTAACGTTTATAATCGCTTTTTAACAACGCCCCGTGCACCCCGGATTGCTCCAGTAAGTATTATAATACAATGTGTGCTGGTTTGCATTGTATCCTATGACCGGGGGTAATATTATCATTGTAAAGCGCTTAGAGATGATTATCAATCGTGACAGGCGCTATATAAATAACATATATTATAATTATAAACTTGGGGATATATGTCGGGGATATATACGAAATATAATTGTCCCAAAATGCTTAGATTATAATATGCACGTGCAAGAACATCGGAATATCCATAAATGGTATCAGTAACTGAATGTTTGTTTTATTTTATTTAAAGACGGTAAAAGCCCTCGATCAGCCAAACGTCGTGATACAAAATAATACAAATAATATAAACGAATATAATACCACGAACAATATCTAATTAGAACTACACAACTATCTAACAACAATTAAAACGCTATGTTGCAGCGGCGAAGGTACTTAAAGTAATTAGATCCTCAGTATCGTGAACTTAGAGATGTTAATTATTATAGGTAAATAGCAAAATTATTACGCTATACAAAGTTGCATTAGTATCTCACGTACATAGCGCAAAATCCTGAATATGCTAGTAGATGGTATTTGGTCAGATGATGACCCCTTTGATCGACGGTCATGATAACAAATAAAATAGTACTTATATATAACTAATGTCCACACAAACCTGTGAAAAAGCAGTTAAATAAAGCGCCCTCTTGTGTCGGAATAGCTACGTCTAACATATGATATTCATTATAATACTTACTGGAGCAATCCGGGGTGCACAGGGCGTTGGTAAAAAGCGATTATTAACGTTACATAATCCCAAAGGATTCAATTCAACTAGGGGATATGTGTGAGGAATCACCGCCGTAATGCCATTTTTTGTAATAATAATTCAAACATAAATCATAGAGAACTGATCAGAATATATTGTGATTACAAGCAAGCAAAACTCATTATATTCCAACGGGATTCGATCCCGAGACCTCCTGATCGCTAGACCGTTTCTCTTCCGTCTGACTATAGAAAACCCTATTACGGCGCTAGTCCCTGAAACCCCTTAATTCTCATCGCCCGAGTGGTCAGAAGCTTTTATAAACCTGACATGTGGTGTGGCAAGGTTGGTAGAGCGCGCGCTTTCCGATCATGAGATCCCGGGTTCGAACCCTGCCCACTGCCTTTGTCCTTCGGCAAGACAATTTATTCACACTTGCTGCATGCTCTCTATCCAGATGTATAAATGGGGACCCGGTAGGAGGTGAAAGCCTTTATGTGAATGATCTTCTTCAGCCCACTGAGCAACGGTCTAGCGATCAGGAGGTCTCGGGGTCGAATCCCCTTGGAATCTAATTAGTTTTGCCCTCTTTTAATCACATTATATTTCTGGTCAGTTTTTCTATTATATGTTTGAACTAATTATTATAAAATGCTGCATTACTTCGGTGATCCCTCGCAAACATGTATAACCCAAGTTGATGTGTATCATTTGGGTGTATAGCATTAATCCAGTCGGGCAATGAGAACTAAGAGGATTCAGGGACGAGCACCGTAAAAGGGTTTTCTATAGCTCAGACGGTAGAGCACCGGTCCAGCGATCCGGAGGTCTCGGGATCGAATCCCGTTGGAATCTAATTTGTTTTGCTTGCATCCACTCCCTGGGGAGCATTCCTTCCAAGCGCTCGGTGGTCTCAAGAAGACCGTTCACATAAAGGCTTTCACCTCCTACCGGGTCCCCATTTCACCTGGGTAGAGAGCAGCAAGTGTGGATAAATTGTCTTGCCGAAGGACAAAGGCAGTGGGCAGGGTTCGAACCCGGGATCTCATGATCGGAAAGCGCGCGCTCTACCAATTTTGCCACACCACATGTCAGGTTTATAAAAGCTTCTGACCACTCGAGCCATGAAAATTAAAGGGGTTTCAGGGACTAGCGCCGTGATAGGGTTTTCTATAGTCAGACGGAAGAGAAACGGTCTAGCGATCAGGAGGTCTCGGGATCGAATCCCGTTGGAATCTAATGAGTTTTGCTTGCTTGTAATCACAATATATTCTGATCAGTTCTCTATGATTTATGTTTGAATTATTATTACAAAAACATGGCATTACGGCGGTCATTCCTCACACATATCCCCTAGTTGAATTGAATCCTTTGGGATTATGTAACGTTTATAATCGCTTTTTAACAACGCCCCGTGCACCCCGGATTGCTCCAGTAAGTATTATAATACAATGTGTGCTGGTTTGCATTGTATCCTATGACCGGGGGTAATATTATCATTGTAAAGCGCTTAGAGATGATTATCAATCGTGACAGGCGCTATATAAATAACATATATTATAATTATAAACTTGGGGATATATGTCGGGGATATATACGAAATATAATTGTCCCAAAATGCTTAGATTATAATATGCATGTGCAAGAACATCGGAATATCCATAAATGGTATCAGTAACTGAATGTTTGTTTTATTTTATTTAAAGACGGTAAAAGCCCTCGATCAGCCAAACGTCGTGATACAAAATAATACAAATAATATAAACGAATATAATACCACGAACAATATCTAATTAGAACTACACAACTATCTAACAACAATTAAAACGCTATGTTGCAGCGGCGAAGGTACTTAAAGTAATTAGATCCTCAGTATCGTGAACTTAGAGATGTTAATTATTATAGGTAAATAGCAAAATTATTACGCTATACAAAGTTGCATTAGTATCTCACGTACATAGCGCAAAATCCTGAATATGCTAGTAGATGGTATTTGGTCAGATGATGACCCCTTTGATCGACGGTCATGATAACAAATAAAATAGTACTTATATATAACTAATGTCCACACAAACCTGTGAAAAAGCAGTTAAATAAAGCGCCCTCTTGTGTCGGAATAGCTACGTCTAACATATGATATTCATTATAATACTTACTGGAGCAATCCGGGGTGCACAGGGCGTTGGTAAAAAGCGATTATAAACGTTACATAATCCCAAAGGATTCAATTCAACTAGGGGATATGTGTGAGGAATCACCGCCGTAATGCCATTTTTTGTAATAATAATTCAAACATAAATCATAGAGAACTGATCAGAATATATTGTGATTACAAGCAAGCAAAACTCATTATATTCCAACGGGATTCGATCCCGAGACCTCCTGATCGCTAGACCGTTTCTCTTCCGTCTGACTATAGAAAACCCTATTACGGCGCTAGTCCCTGAAACCCCTTAATTCTCATCGCCCGAGTGGTCAGAAGCTTTTATAAACCTGACATGTGGTGTGGCAAGGTTGGTAGAGCGCGCGCTTTCCGATCATGAGATCCCGGGTTCGAACCCTGCCCACTGCCTTTGTCCTTCGGCAAGACAATTTATTCACACTTGCTGCATGCTCTCTATCCAGATGTATAAATGGGGACCCGGTAGGAGGTGAAAGCCTTTATGTGAATGATCTTCTTCAGCCCACTGAGCAACGGTCTAGCGATCAGGAGGTCTCGGGGTCGAATCCCCTTGGAATCTAATTAGTTTTGCCCTCTTTTAATCACATTATATTTCTGGTCAGTTTTTCTATTATATGTTTGAACTAATTATTATAAAATGCTGCATTACTTCGGTGATCCCTCGCAAACATGTATAACCCAAGTTGATGTGTATCATTTGGGTGTATAGCATTAATCCAGTCGGGCAATGAGAACTAAGAGGATTCAGGGACGAGCACCGTAAAAGGGTTTTCTATAGCTCAGACGGTAGAGCACCGGTCCAGCGATCCGGAGGTCTCGGGATCGAATCCCGTTGGAATCTAATTTGTTTTGCTTGCATCCACTCCCTGGGGAGCATTCCTTCCAAGCGCTCGGTGGTCTCAAGAAGACCGTTCACATAAAGGCTTTCACCTCCTACCGGGTCCCCATTTCACCTGGGTAGAGAGCAGCAAGTGTGGATAAATTGTCTTGCCGAAGGACAAAGGCAGTGGGCAGGGTTCGAACCCGGGATCTCATGATCGGAAAGCGCGCGCTCTACCAATTTTGCCACACCACATGTCAGGTTTATAAAAGCTTCTGACCACTCGAGCCATGAAAATTAAAGGGGTTTCAGGGACTAGCGCCGTGATAGGGTTTTCTATAGTCAGACGGAAGAGAAACGGTCTAGCGATCAGGAGGTCTCGGGATCGAATCCCGTTGGAATCTAATGAGTTTTGCTTGCTTGTAATCACAATATATTCTGATCAGTTCTCTATGATTTATGTTTGAATTATTATTACAAAAACATGGCATTACGGCGGTCATTCTTCACACATATCCCCTAGTTGAATTGAATCCTTTGGGATTATGTAACGTTTATAATCGCTTTTTAACAACGCCCCGTGCACCCCGGATTGCTCCTGTAAGTATTATAATACAATGTGTGCTGGTTTGCATTGTATCCTATGACCGGGGGTAATATTATCATTGTAAAGCGCTTAGAGATGATTATCAATCGTGACAGGCGCTATATAAATAACATATATTATAATTATAAACTTGGGGATATATGTCGGGGATATATACGAAATATAATTGTCCCAAAATGCTTAGATTATAATATGCACGTGCAAGAACATCGGAATATCCATAAATGGTATCAGTAACTGAATGTTTGTTTTATTTTATTTAAAGACGGTAAAAGCCCTCGATCAGCCAAACGTCGTGATACAAAATAATACAAATAATATAAACGAATATAATACCACGAACAATATCTAATTAGAACTACACAACTATCTAACAACAATTAAAACGCTATGTTGCAGCGGCGAAGGTACTTAAAGTAATTAGATCCTCAGTATCGTGAACTTAGAGATGTTAATTATTATAGGTAAATAGCAAAATTATTACGCTATACAAAGTTGCATTAGTATCTCACGTACATAGCGCAAAATCCTGAATATGCTAGTAGATGGTATTTGGTCAGATGATGACCCCTTTGATCGACGGTCATGATAACAAATAAAATAGTACTTATATATAACTAATGTCCACACAAACCTGTGAAAAAGCAGTTAAATAAAGCGCCCTCTTGTGTCGGAATAGCTACGTCTAACATATGATATTCATTATAATACTTACTGGAGCAATCCGGGGTGCACAGGGCGTTGGTAAAAAGCGATTATAAACGTTACATAATCCCAAAGGATTCAATTCAACTAGGGGATATGTGTGAGGAATCACCGCCGTAATGCCATTTTTTGTAATAATAATTCAAACATAAATCATAGAGAACTGATCAGAATATATTGTGATTACAAGCAAGCAAAACTCATTATATTCCAACGGGATTCGATCCCGAGACCTCCTGATCGCTAGACCGTTTCTCTTCCGTCTGACTATAGAAAACCCTATTACGGCGCTAGTCCCTGAAACCCCTTAATTCTCATCGCCCGAGTGGTCAGAAGCTTTTATAAACCTGACATGTGGTGTGGCAAGGTTGGTAGAGCGCGCGCTTTCCGATCATGAGATCCCGGGTTCGAACCCTGCCCACTGCCTTTGTCCTTCGGCAAGACAATTTATTCACACTTGCTGCATGCTCTCTATCCAGATGTATAAATGGGGACCCGGTAGGAGGTGAAAGCCTTTATGTGAATGATCTTCTTCAGCCCACTGAGCAACGGTCTAGCGATCAGGAGGTCTCGGGGTCGAATCCCCTTGGAATCTAATTAGTTTTGCCCTCTTTTAATCACATTATATTTCTGGTCAGTTTTTCTATTATATGTTTGAACTAATTATTATAAAATGCTGCATTACTTCGGTGATCCCTCGCAAACATGTATAACCCAAGTTGATGTGTATCATTTGGGTGTATAGCATTAATCCAGTCGGGCAATGAGAACTAAGAGGATTCAGGGACGAGCACCGTAAAAGGGTTTTCTATAGCTCAGACGGTAGAGCACCGGTCCAGCGATCCGGAGGTCTCGGGATCGAATCCCGTTGGAATCTAATTTGTTTTGCTTGCATCCACTCCCTGGGGAGCATTCCTTCCAAGCGCTCGGTGGTCTCAAGAAGACCGTTCACATAAAGGCTTTCACCTCCTACCGGGTCCCCATTTCACCTGGGTAGAGAGCAGCAAGTGTGGATAAATTGTCTTGCCGAAGGACAAAGGCAGTGGGCAGGGTTCGAACCCGGGATCTCATGATCGGAAAGCGCGCGCTCTACCAATTTTGCCACACCACATGTCAGGTTTATAAAAGCTTCTGACCACTCGAGCGATGAAAATTAAAGGGGTTTCAGGGACTAGCGCCGTGATAGGGTTTTCTATAGTCAGACGGAAGAGAAACGGTCTAGCGATCAGGAGGTCTCGGGATCGAATCCCGTTGGAATATAATGAGTTTTGCTTGCTTGTAATCACAATATATTCTGATCAGTTCTCTATGATTTATGTTTGAATTATTATTACAAAAACATGGCATTACGGCGGTCATTCCTCACACATATCCCCTAGTTGAATTGAATCCTTTGGGATTATGTAACGTTTATAATCGCTTTTTAACAACGCCCCGTGCACCCCGGATTGCTCCAGTAAGTATTATAATACAATGTGTGCTGGTTTGCATTGTATCCTATGACCGGGGGTAATATTATCATTGTAAAGCGCTTAGAGATGATTATCAATCGTGACAGGCGCTATATAAATAACATATATTATAATTATAAACTTGGGGATATATGTCGGGGATATATACGAAATATAATTGTCCCAAAATGCTTAGATTATAATATGCACGTGCAAGAACATCGGAATATCCATAAATGGTATCAGTAACTGAATGTTTGTTTTATTTTATTTAAAGACGGTAAAAGCCCTCGATCAGCCAAACGTCGTGATACAAAATAATACAAATAATATAAACGAATATAATACCACGAACAATATCTAATTAGAACTACACAACTATCTAACAACAATTAAAACGCTATGTTGCAGCGGCGAAGGTACTTAAAGTAATTAGATCCTCAGTATCGTGAACTTAGAGATGTTAATTATTATAGGTAAATAGCAAAATTATTACGCTATACAAAGTTGCATTAGTATCTCACGTACATAGCGCAAAATCCTGAATATGCTAGTAGATGGTATTTGGTCAGATGATGACCCCTTTGATCGACGGTCATGATAACAAATAAAATAGTACTTATATATAACTAATGTCCACACAAACCTGTGAAAAAGCAGTTAAATAAAGCGCCCTCTTGTGTCGGAATAGCTACGTCTAACATATGATATTCATTATAATACTTACTGGAGCAATCCGGGGTGCACAGGGCGTTGGTAAAAAGCGATTATAAACGTTACATAATCCCAAAGGATTCAATTCAACTAGGGGATATGTGTGAGGAATCACCGCCGTAATGCCATTTTTTGTAATAATAATTCAAACATAAATCATAGAGAACTGATCAGAATATATTGTGATTACAAGCAAGCAAAACTCATTATATTCCAACGGGATTCGATCCCGAGACCTCCTGATCGCTAGACCGTTTCTCTTCCGTCTGACTATAGAAAACCCTATTACGGCGCTTGTCCCTGAAACCCCTTAATTCTCATCGCCCGAGTGGTCAGAAGCTTTTATAAACCTGACATGTGGTGTGGCAAGGTTGGTAGAGCGCGCGCTTTCCGATCATGAGATCCCGGGTTCGAACCCTGCCCACTGCCTTTGTCCTTCGGCAAGACAATTTATTCACACTTGCTGCATGCTCTCTATCCAGATGTATAAATGAGGACCCGGTAGGAGGTGAAAGCCTTTATGTGAATGATCTTCTTCAGCCCACTGAGCAACGGTCTAGCGATCAGGAGGTCTCGGGGTCGAATCCCCTTGGAATCTAATTAGTTTTGCCCTCTTTTAATCACATTATATTTCTGGTCAGTTTTTCTATTATATGTTTGAACTAATTATTATAAAATGCTGCATTACTTCGGTGATCCCTCGCAAACATGTATAACCCAAGTCAATGTGTATCATTTGGGTGTATAGCATTAATCCAGTCGGGCAATGAGAACTAAGAGGATTCAGGGACGAGCACCGTAAAAGGGTTTTCTATAGCTCAGACGGTAGAGCACCGGTCCAGCGATCCGGAGGTCTCGGGATCGAATCCCGTTGGAATCTAATTTGTTTTGCTTGCATCCACTCCCTGGGGAGCATTCCTTCCAAGCGCTCGGTGGTCTCAAGAAGACCGTTCACATAAAGGCTTTCACCTCCTACCGGGTCCCCATTTCACCTGGGTAGAGAGCAGCAAGTGTGGATAAATTGTCTTGCCGATGGACAAAGGCAGTGGGCAGGGTTCGAACCCGGGATCTCATGATCGGAAAGCGCGCGCTCTACCAATTTTGCCACACCACGTGTCAGGTTTATAAAAGCTTCTGACCACTCGAGCGATGAAAATTAAAGGGGTTTCAGGGACTAGCGCCGTGATAGGGTTTTCTATAGTCAGACGGAAGAGAAACGGTCTAGCGATCAGGAGGTCTCGGGATCGAATCCCGTTGGAATCTAATGAGTTTTGCTTGCTTGTAATCACAATATATTCTGATCAGTTCTCTATGATTTATGTTTGAATTATTATTACAAAAACATGGCATTACGGCGGTCATTCCTCACACATATCCCCTAGTTGAATTGAATCCTTTGGGATTATGTAACGTTTATAATCGCTTTTTAACAACGCCCCGTGCACCCCGGATTGCTCCAGTAAGTATTATAATACAATGTGTGCTGGTTTGCATTGTATCCTATGACCGGGGGTAATATTATCATTGTAAAGCGCTTAGAGATGATTATCAATCGTGACAGGCCCTATATAAATAACATATATTATAATTATAAACTTGGGGATATATGTCGGGGATATATACGAAATATAATTGTCCCAAAATGCTTAGATTATAATATGCACGTGCAAGAACATCGGAATATCCATAAATGGTATCAGTAACTGAATGTTTGTTTTATTTTATTTAAAGACGGTAAAAGCCCTCGATCAGCCAAACGTCGTGATACAAAATAATACAAATAATATAAACGAATATAATACCACGAACAATATCTAATTAGAACTACACAACTATCTAACAACAATTAAAACGCTATGTTGCAGCGGCGAAGGTACTTAAAGTAATTAGATCCTCAGTATCGTGAACTTAGAGATGTTAATTATTATAGGTAAATAGCAAAATTATTACGCTATACAAAGTTGCATTAGTATCTCACGTACATAGCGCAAAATCCTGAATATGCTAGTAGATGGTATTTGGTCAGATGATGACCCCTTTGATCGACGGTCATGATAACAAATAAAATATAACTTATATATAACCAATGTCCACACAAACCTGTGAAAAAGCAGTTAAATAAAGCGCCCTCTTGTGTCGGAATAGCTACGTCTAACATATGATATTCATTATAATACTTACTGGAGCAATCCGGGGTGCACAGGGCGTTGGTAAAAGGCGATTATAAACGTTACATAATCCCAAAGGATTCAATTCAACTAGGGGATATGTGTGAGGAATCACCGCCGTAATGCCATTTTTTTTTGTAATAATAATTCAAACATAAATCATAGAGAACTGATCAGAATATATTGTGATTACAAGCAAGCAAAACTCATTATATTCCAACGGGATTCGATCCCGAGACCTCCTGATCGCTAGACCGTTTCTCTTCCGTCTGACTATAGAAAACCCTATTACGGCGCTAGTCCCTGAAACCCCTTAATTCTCATCGCCCGAGTGGTCAGAAGCTTTTATAAACCTGACATGTGGTGTGGCAAGGTTGGTAGAGCGCGCGCTTTCCGATCATGAGATCCCGGGTTCGAACCCTGCCCACTGCCTTTGTCCTTCGGCAAGACAATTTATTCACACTTGCTGCATGCTCTCTATCCAGATGTATACATGGGGACCCGGTAGGAGGTGAAAGCCTTTATGTGAATGATCTTCTTCAGCCCACTGAGCAACGGTCTAGCGATCAGGAGGTCTCGGGGTCGAATCCCCTTGGAATCTAATTAGTTTTGCCCTCTTTTAATCACATTATATTTCTGGTCAGTTTTTCTATTATATGTTTGAACTAATTATTATAAAATGCTGCATTACTTCGGTTATCCCTCGCAAACATGTATAACCCAAGTTGATGTGTATCATTTGGGTGTATAGCATTAATCCAGTCGGGCAATGAGAACTAAGAGGATTCAGGGACGAGCACCGTAAAAGGGTTTTCTATAGCTCAGACGGTAGAGCACCGGTCCAGCGATCCGGAGGTCTCGGGATCGAATCCCGTTGGAATCTAATTTGTTTTGCTTGCATCCACTCCCTGGGGAGCATTCCTTCCAAGCGCTCGGTGGTCTCAAGAAGACCGTTCACATAAAGGCTTTCACCTCCTACCGGGTCCCCATTTCACCTGGGTAGAGAGCAGCAAGTGTGGATAAATTGTCTTGCCGAAGGACAAAGGCAGTGGGCAGGGTTCGAACCCGGGATCTCATGATCGGAAAGCGCGCGCTCTACCAATTTTGCCACACCACATGTCAGGTTTATAAAAGCTTCTGACCACTCGAGCGATGAAAATTAAAGGGGTTTCAGGGACTAGCGCCGTGATAGGGTTTTCTATAGTCAGACGGAAGAGAAACGGTCTAGCGATCAGGAGGTCTCGGGATCGAATCCCGTTGGAATCTAATGAGTTTTGCTTGCTTGTAATCACAATATATTCTGATCAGTTCTCTATGATTTATGTTTGAATTATTATTACAAAAACATGGCATTACGGCGGTCATTCCTCACACATATCCCCTAGTTGAATTGAATCCTTTGGGATTATGTAACGTTTATAATCGCTTTTTAACAACGCCCCGTGCACCCCGGATTGCTCCAGTAAGTATTATAATACAATGTGTGCTGGTTTGCATTGTATCCTATGACCGGGGGTAATATTATCATTGTAAAGCGCTTAGAGATGATTATCAATCGTGACAGGCGCTATATAAATAACATATATTATAATTATAAACTTGGGGATATATGTCGGGGATATATACGAAATATAATTGTCCCAAAATGCTTAGATTATAATATGCACGTGCAAGAACATCGGAATATCCATAAATGGTATCAGTAACTGAATGTTTGTTTTATTTTATTTAAAGACGGTAAAAGCCCTCGATCAGCCAAACGTCGTGATACAAAATAATACAAATAATATAAACGAATATAATACCACGAACAATATCTAATTAGAACTACACAACTATCTAACAACAATTAAAACGCTATGTTGCAGCGGCGAAGGTACTTAAAGTAATTAGATCCTCAGTATCGTGAACTTAGAGATGTTAATTATTATAGGTTAATAGCAAAATTATTACGCTATACAAAGTTGCATTAGTATCTCACGTACATAGCGCAAAATCCTGAATATGCTAGTAGATGGTATTTGGTCAGATGATGACCCCTTTGATCGACGGTCATGATAACAAATAAAATAGTACTTATATATAACTAATGTCCACACAAACCTGTGAAAAAGCAGTTAAATAAAGCGCCCTCTTGTGTCGGAATAGCTACGTCTAACATATGATATTCATTATAATACTTACTGGAGCAATCCGGGGTGCACAGGGCGTTGGTAAAAGGCGATTATAAACGTTACATAATCCCAAAGGATTCAATTCAACTAGGGGATATGTGTGAGGAATCACCGCCGTAATGCCATTTTTTGTAATAATAATTCAAACATAAATCATAGAGAACTGATCAGAATATATTGTGATTACAAGCAAGCAAAACTCATTATATTCCAACGGGATTCGATCCCGAGACCTCCTGATCGCTAGACCGTTTCTCTTCCGTCTGACTATAGAAAACCCTATTACGGCGCTAGTCCCTGAAACCCCTTAATTCTCATCGCCCGAGTGGTCAGAAGCTTTTATAAACCTGACATGTGGTGTGGCAAGGTTGGTAGAGCGCGCGCTTTCCGATCATGAGATCCCGGGTTCGAACCCTGCCCACTGCCTTTGTCCTTCGGCAAGACAATTTATTCACACTTGCTGCATGCTCTCTATCCAGATGTATAAATGGGGACCCGGTAGGAGGTGAAAGCCTTTATGTGAATGATCTTCTTCAGCCCACTGAGCAACGGTCTAGCGATCAGGAGGTCTCGGGGTCGAATCCCCTTGGAATCTAATTAGTTTTGCCCTCTTTTAATCACATTATATTTCTGGTCAGTTTTTCTATTTATATGTTTGAACTAATTATTATAAAATGCTGCATTATTTCGGTGATCCCTCGCAAACATGTATAACCCAAGTTGATGTGTATCATTTGGGTGTATAGCATTAATCCAGTCGGGCAATGAGAACTAAGAGGATTCAGGGACGAGCACCGTAAAAGGGTTTTCTATAGCTCAGACGGTAGAGCACCGGTCCAGCGATCCGGAGGTCTCGGGATCGAATCCCGTTGGAATCTAATTTGTTTTGCTTGCATCCACTCCCTGGGGAGCATTCCTTCCAAGCGCTCGGTGGTCTCAAGAAGACCGTTCACATAAAGGCTTTCACCTCCTACCGGGTCCCCATTTCACCTGGGTAGAGAGCAGCAAGTGTGGATAAATTGTCTTGCCGATGGACAAAGGCAGTGGGCAGGGTTCGAACCCGGGATCTCATGATCGGAAAGCGCGCGCTCTACCAATTTTGCCACACCACATGTCAGGTTTATAAAAGCTTCTGACCACTCGAGCGATGAAAATTAAAGGGGTTTCAGGGACTAGCGCCGTGATAGGGTTTTCTATAGTCAGACGGAAGAGAAACGGTCTAGCGATCAGGAGGTCTCGGGATCGAATCCCGTTGGAATCTAATGAGTTTTGCTTGCTTGTAATCACAATATATTCTGATCAGTTCTCTATGATTTATGTTTGAATTATTATTACAAAAACATGGCATTACGGCGGTCATTCCTCACACATATCCCCTAGTTGAATTGAATCCTTTGGGATTATGTAACGTTTATAATCGCTTTTTAACAACGCCCCGTGCACCCCGGATTGCTCCAGTAAGTATTATAATACAATGTGTGCTGGTTTGCATTGTATCCTATGACCGGGGGTAATATTATCATTGTAAAGCGCTTAGAGATGATTATCAATCGTGACAGGCCCTATATAAATAACATATATTATAATTATAAACTTGGGGATATATGTCGGGGATATATACGAAATATAATTGTCCCAAAATGCTTAGATTATAATATGCACGTGCAAGAACATCGGAATATCCATAAATGGTATCAGTAACTGAATGTTTGTTTTATTTTATTTAAAGACGGTAAAAGCCCTCGATCAGCCAAACGTCGTGATACAAAATAATACAAATAATATAAACGAATATAATACCACGAACAATATCTAATTAGAACTACACAACTATCTAACAACAATTAAAACGCTATGTTGCAGCGGCGAAGGTACTTAAAGTAATTAGATCCTCAGTATCGTGAACTTAGAGATGTTAATTATTATAGGTAAATAGCAAAATTATTACGCTATACAAAGTTGCATTAGTATCTCACGTACATAGCGCAAAATCCTGAATATGCTAGTAGATGGTATTTGGTCAGATGATGACCCCTTTGATCGACGGTCATGATAACAAATAAAATATAACTTATATATAACCAATGTCCACACAAACCTGTGAAAAAGCAGTTAAATAAAGCGCCCTCTTGTGTCGGAATAGCTACGTCTAACATATGATATTCATTATAATACTTACTGGAGCAATCCGGGGTGCACAGGGCGTTGGTAAAAGGCGATTATAAACGTTACATAATCCCAAAGGATTCAATTCAACTAGGGGATATGTGTGAGGAATCACCGCCGTAATGCCATTTTTTTTTGTAATAATAATTCAAACATAAATCATAGAGAACTGATCAGAATATATTGTGATTACAAGCAAGCAAAACTCATTATATTCCAACGGGATTCGATCCCGAGACCTCCTGATCGCTAGACCGTTTCTCTTCCGTCTGACTATAGAAAACCCTATTACGGCGCTAGTCCCTGAAACCCCTTAATTCTCATCGCCCGAGTGGTCAGAAGCTTTTATAAACCTGACATGTGGTGTGGCAAGGTTGGTAGAGCGCGCGCTTTCCGATCATGAGATCCCGGGTTCGAACCCTGCCCACTGCCTTTGTCCTTCGGCAAGACAATTTATTCACACTTGCTGCATGCTCTCTATCCAGATGTATAAATGGGGACCCGGTAGGAGGTGAAAGCCTTTATGTGAATGATCTTCTTCAGCCCACTGAGCAACGGTCTAGCGATCAGGAGGTCTCGGGGTCGAATCCCCTTGGAATCTAATTAGTTTTGCCCTCTTTTAATCACATTATATTTCTGGTCAGTTTTTCTATTATATGTTTGAACTAATTATTATAAAATGCTGCATTACTTCGGTTATCCCTCGCAAACATGTATAACCCAAGTTGATGTGTATCATTTGGGTGTATAGCATTAATCCAGTCGGGCAATGAGAACTAAGAGGATTCAGGGACGAGCACCGTAAAAGGGTTTTCTATAGCTCAGACGGTAGAGCACCGGTCCAGCGATCCGGAGGTCTCGGGATCGAATCCCGTTGGAATCTAATTTGTTTTGCTTGCATCCACTCCCTGGGGAGCATTCCTTCCAAGCGCTCGGTGGTCTCAAGAAGACCGTTCACATAAAGGCTTTCACCTCCTACCGGGTCCCCATTTCACCTGGGTAGAGAGCAGCAAGTGTGGATAAATTGTCTTGCCGAAGGACAAAGGCAGTGGGCAGGGTTCGAACCCGGGATCTCATGATCGGAAAGCGCGCGCTCTACCAATTTTGCCACACCACATGTCAGGTTTATAAAAGCTTCTGACCACTCGAGCGATGAAAATTAAAGGGGTTTCAGGGACTAGCGCCGTGATAGGGTTTTCTATAGTCAGACGGAAGAGAAACGGTCTAGCGATCAGGAGGTCTCGGGATCGAATCCCGTTGGAATCTAATGAGTTTTGCTTGCTTGTAATCACAATATATTCTGATCAGTTCTCTATGATTTATGTTTGAATTATTATTACAAAAACATGGCATTACGGCGGTCATTCCTCACACATATCCCCTAGTTGAATTGAATCCTTTGGGATTATGTAACGTTTATAATCGCTTTTTAACAACGCCCCGTGCACCCCGGATTGCTCCAGTAAGTATTATAATACAATGTGTGCTGGTTTGCATTGTATCCTATGACCGGGGGTAATATTATCATTGTAAAGCGCTTAGAGATGATTATCAATCGTGACAGGCGCTATATAAATAACATATATTATAATTATAAACTTGGGGATATATGTCGGGGATATATACGAAATATAATTGTCCCAAAATGCTTAGATTATAATATGCACGTGCAAGAACATCGGAATATCCATAAATGGTATCAGTAACGGAATGTTTGTTTTATTTTATTTAAAGACGGTAAAAGCCCTCGATCAGCCAAACGTCGTGATACAAAATAATACAAATAATATAAACGAATATAATACCACGAACAATATCTAATTAGAACTACACAACTATCTAACAACAATTAAAACGCTATGTTGCAGCGGCGAAGGTACTTAAAGTAATTAGATCCTCAGTATCGTGAACTTAGAGATGTTAATTATTATAGGTTAATAGCAAAATTATTACGCTATACAAAGTTGCATTAGTATCTCACGTACATAGCGCAAAATCCTGAATATGCTAGTAGATGGTATTTGGTCAGATGATGACCCCTTTGATCGACGGTCATGATAACAAATAAAATAGTACTTATATATAACTAATGTCCACACAAACCTGTGAAAAAGCAGTTAAATAAAGCGCCCTCTTGTGTCGGAATAGCTACGTCTAACATATGATATTCATTATAATACTTACTGGAGCAATCCGGGGTGCACAGGGCGTTGGTAAAAGGCGATTATAAACGTTACATAATCCCAAAGGATTCAATTCAACTAGGGGATATGTGTGAGGAATCACCGCCGTAATGCCATTTTTTGTAATAATAATTCAAACATAAATCATAGAGAACTGATCAGAATATATTGTGATTACAAGCAAGCAAAACTCATTATATTCCAACGGGATTCGATCCCGAGACCTCCTGATCGCTAGACCGTTTCTCTTCCGTCTGACTATAGAAAACCCTATTACGGCGCTAGTCCCTGAAACCCCTTAATTCTCATCGCCCGAGTGGTCAGAAGCTTTTATAAACCTGACATGTGGTGTGGCAAGGTTGGTAGAGCGCGCGCTTTCCGATCATGAGATCCCGGGTTCGAACCCTGCCCACTGCCTTTGTCCTTCGGCAAGACAATTTATTCACACTTGCTGCATGCTCTCTATCCAGATGTATAAATGGGGACCCGGTAGGAGGTGAAAGCCTTTATGTGAATGATCTTCTTCAGCCCACTGAGCAACGGTCTAGCGATCAGGAGGTCTCGGGGTCGAATCCCCTTGGAATCTAATTAGTTTTGCCCTCTTTTAATCACATTATATTTCTGGTCAGTTTTTCTATTTATATGTTTGAACTAATTATTATAAAATGCTGCATTATTTCGGTGATCCCTCGCAAACATGTATAACCCAAGTTGATGTGTATCATTTGGGTGTATAGCATTAATCCAGTCGGGCAATGAGAACTAAGAGGATTCAGGGACGAGCACCGTAAAAGGGTTTTCTATAGCTCAGACGGTAGAGCACCGGTCCAGCGATCCGGAGGTCTCGGGATCGAATCCCGTTGGAATCTAATTTGTTTTGCTTGCATCCACTCCCTGGGGAGCATTCCTTCCAAGCGCTCGGTGGTCTCAAGAAGACCGTTCACATAAAGGCTTTCACCTCCTACCGGGTCCCCATTTCACCTGGGTAGAGAGCAGCAAGTGTGGATAAATTGTCTTGCCGAAGGACAAAGGCAGTGGGCAGGGTTCGAACCCGGGATCTCATGATCGGAAAGCGCGCGCTCTACCAATTTTGCCACACCACATGTCAGGTTTATAAAAGCTTCTGACCACTCGAGCGATGAAAATTAAAGGGGTTTCAGGGACTAGCGCCGTGATAGGGTTTTCTATAGTCAGACGGAAGAGAAACGGTCTAGCGATCAGGAGGTCTCGGGATCGAATCCCGTTGGAATCTAATGAGTTTTGCTTGCTTGTAATCACAATATATTCTGATCAGTTCTCTATGATTTATGTTTGAATTATTATTACAAAAACATGGCATTACGGCGGTCATTCCTCACACATATCCCCTAGTTGAATTGAATCCTTTGGGATTATGTAACGTTTATAATCGCTTTTTAACAACGCCCCGTGCACCCCGGATTGCTCCAGTAAGTATTATAATACAATGTGTGCTGGTTTGCATTGTATCCTATGACCGGGGGTAATATTATCATTGTAAAGCGCTTAGAGATGATTATCAATCGTGACAGGCGCTATATAAATAACATATATTATAATTATAAACTTGGGGATATATGTCGGGGATATATACGAAATATAATTGTCCCAAAATGCTTAGATTATAATATGCACGTGCAAGAACATCGGAATATCCATAAATGGTATCAGTAACTGAATGTTTATTTTATTTTATTTAAAGACGGTAAAAGCCCTCGATCAGCCAAACGTCGTGATACAAAATAATACAAATAATATAAACGAATATAATACCACGAACAATATCTAATTAGAACTACACAACTATCTAACAACAATTAAAACGCTATGTTGCAGCGGCGAAGGTACTTAAAGTAATTAGATCCTCAGTATCGTGAACTTAGAGATGTTAATTATTATAGGTAAATAGCAAAATTATTACGCTATACAAAGTTGCATTAGTATCTCACGTACATAGCGCAAAATCCTGAATATGCTAGTAGATGGTATTTGGTCAGATGATGACCCCTTTGATCGACGGTCATGATAACAAATAAAATAATACTTATATATAACTAATGTCCACACAAACCTGTGAAAAAGCAGTTAAATAAAGCGCCCTCTTGTGTCGGAATAGCTACGTCTAACATATGATATTCATTATAATACTTACTGGAGCAATCCGGGGTGCACAGAGCGTTGGTAATAAGCGATTATAAACGTTACATAATCCCAAAGGATTCAATTCAACTAGGGGATATGTGTGAGGAATCACCGCCGTAATGCCATTTTTTGTAATAATAATTCAAACATAAATCATAGAGAACTGATCAGAATATATTGTGATTACAAGCAAGCAAAACTCATTATATTCCAACGGGATTCGATCCCGAGACCTCCTGATCGCTAGACCGTTTCTCTTCCGTCTGACTATAGAAAACCCTATTACGGCGCTAGTCCCTGAAACCCCTTAATTCTCATCGCCCGAGTGGTCAGAAGCTTTTATAAACCTGACATGTGGTGTGGCAAGGTTGGTAGAGCGCGCGCTTTCCGATCATGAGATCCCGGGTTCGAACCCTGCCCACTGCCTTTGTCCTTCGGCAAGACAATTTATCCACACTTGCTGCTCTCTACCCAGGTGAAATGGGGACCCGGTAGGAGGTGAAAGCCTTTATGTGAACGGTCTTCTTGAGACCACCGAGCGCTTGGAAGAACATCGGAATATCCATAAATGGTATCAGTAACTGAATGTTTGTTTTATTTTATTTAAAGACGGTAAAAGCCCTCGATCAGCCAAAGAGGTCGTGATACAAAATAATACAAATAATATAAACGACTATAATACCACGAACAATATCTAATTAAAACTACACAACTATCTAACAACAATTAAAACGCTATGTTGCAGCGGCGAAGGTACTTAAAGTAATTAGATCCTCAGTATCGTGAACTTAGAGATGTTAATTATTATAGGTAAATAGCAAAATTATTACGCTATACAAAGTTGCATTAGTATCTCACGTACGTAGCGCAAAATCCTGAATATGCTAGTAGATGGTATTTGGTCAGATGATGACCCCTTTGATCGACGGTCATGATAACAAATAAAATAGTACTTATATATAACTAATGTCCACACAAACCTGTGAAAAAGCAGTTAAATAAAGCGCCCTCTTGTGTCGGAATAGCTACGTCTAACATATGATATTCATTATAATACTTACTGGAGCAATCCGGGGTGCACAGAGCGTTGGTAAAAAGCGATTATAAACGTTACATAATCCCAAAGGATTCAATTCAACTAGGGGATATGTGTGAGGAATCACCGCCGTAATGCCATTTTTTGTAATAATAATTCAAACATAAATCATAGAGAACTGATCAGAATATATTGTGATTACAAGCAAGCAAAACTCATTATATTCCAACGGGATTCGATCCCGAGACCTCCTGATCGCTAGACCGTTTCTCTTCCGTCTGACTATAGAAAACCCTATTACGGCGCTAGTCCCTGAAACCCCTTAATTCTCATCGCCCGAGTGGTCAGAAGCTTTAATAAACCTGACATGTGGTGTGGCAAGGTTGGTAGAGCGCGCGCTTTCCGATCATGAGATCCCGGGTTCGAACCCTGCCCACTGCCTTTGTCCTTCGGCAAGACAATTTATTCACACTTGCTGCATGCTCTCTATCCAGATGTATAAATGGGGACCCGGTAGGAGGTGAAAGCCTTTATGTGAATGATCTTCTTCAGCCCACTGAGCGCTTGGATGGAATGCTCCCCAGGGAGTGGAGATGGTGCACACAATGTGTGCTGGTTTGCATTGTATCCTATGACCGGGGGTAATATTATCATTGTAAAGCGCTTAGAGATGATTATCAATCGTGACAGGCGCTATATAAATAAAAGATATTATTATTATAAACTTGGGGATATGTCAGGAATATATGCGAAATATTACTGTCCCGAAATGCTTAGATTATAATATGCACGTGCAAGAACATCGGACTATCCCTAAATGGTATCAGTAAATGAAAGTTTGTTTTATTTTATTTAAACACGGTAAAAGCCCTTGATCAGCCAAAAACGTCGTGATACAAAATAATACAAATAAATAAACGAATATATTACCACGAACAATATCTAATTAGAACTACACAACTATCTAACAAAAATGATACACTATGTTGCAGCGGCGAAGGTTCTTAAAGTGATTAAATCCTCAGTATCGTGAACTTAGAGATGTTAATTATCAGGTAAATAGCACAATTATTGAACTATAACAACTTTTATAAAGTATCTCACGTACATAGCGCAAAATCTTGAATATATGCTACTACGTGGTCCGGTACAGAAAAAAACCCGCCAAGACGACCACACGAGAGTAACATAGCACACTGAGATAATTTGTGTGCCTACGAAGCGCAAAGCGATTTTTTTTTTTTTTTTTTTTTTTTTTTTTGGGGGGGGGGGGGGGCCGCCCCCCCCCCCCCCCCTGCCGCTATATTTTTTTGATCCACCCCGGTTACCGCTATAGCCATGCATGAACAATTCCAATAAGCGGGGGCGGGGCTCATCAAAACTCTACATCTAGATCATATGAAATGAATAATTCCCAGTTATAATGTATTTCCCATCAGATGGTATACAACGATTTTACATAATATGTTTTGCTTTATGAGAAGGCGCTCCTTGACTGAAATTAACACCCTCACACGAGGATGGAAAGCACATAGTGGTTATGGGGACAACTTTATTTATTTAAATGGATATCTATATACACCGGTTATGAGAACATATATATACACCGGTTACGGGGACATTTATATACACTGGTTACGGGGACATTTATATACACCGGTTACGGGGACATATATATATACCGTTTATGGGGACAAATGTCGGCGCAACCAGGTCTGGTACAGACAGACAAATTTTGTTTTTATTCGAATTTATTTCTTATTTCAAATGCTATATAGCGATATATAGTTTCGCCTCAAATGGCTTTACATGTCCTACGTTGAGCCTGCTTTCATAACCCACGGCAAGTCCAAGTCCCCATAACGCGGTTTCATACACGTGTCCCCGTAGCGCTAGTTATATATGTATATATATATATATATAAATATACGCGAGAAGTAAACTAATACATACAGCTTCGGTTTCTTCCAATATATAAATAATTGCAAGGAGTAATCATAAATGATTAAGAAGGAAGAATAATAGTAGGCGTAGCTTAATAAGCAATGTTCCTCCTTTTAATCCGCCAAATGAAAAAAGGCACTGGTCGAAAAATTGGTCTCCGCCAGGACTCGAACCTGGGTCTCCGGCTTGGAACGCCGATGCCTTAACCAGCTAAAGTAAAAGGCGGCTTGCATTGTTCGTAACTCCTCCCCCATGAATACTTGAGCACAAAGGGCCGAGAGATTGGCTTGCCAATGACCTGAACTGGATCTGTCTTCAATCACACGGTCCCCGTGGCCTAGTGGTTAAGGCATCGGCGTTCCAAGCCGGAGACCCAGGTTCGAGTCCTGGCGGAGACCAATTTTTCGACCAGTGCCTTTTTTCATTTGGCGGATTAAAAGGAGGAACATTGCTTATTAAGCTACGCCTACTATTATTCTTCCTTCTTAATCATTTATGATTACTCCTTGCAATTATATATATATACCGAACACAAAAAGTAACTTCACCCCTAAGCAATTGCCCATAATTTCATAACCGATTATTGTTTCAAGATGTCATCTTACCACAATATTGGCACAGTTGTTATGTTCGATATGTGCGAAAATCAGAGATATTCATTACTTTATGGCTGAATGAGCACAGATTAAAGACAAAATGACCCAATTCAAAAGTCACAAGGTATTGCGCGTGACTGTACATTGTTGTGAATCCGCACATGTGGCGGAATGCATTGATCATGGTTTATGAAACAATGCTGTTTGATATTCCATTCATTTAGATTTTTTGAGGGCACAGGTGGTAAAATGCATTAATTGCAATTGTAAAACAGTGCATTTTTTAATTTTCCAACTCTCAATAATTTGTAATGATGATAATACTTTTGCGAATTTTGAAATATGACTATTTGTTCTGTAATATGTGCTCACTCAACCATGGATTAATGGTTACCTCTTATTTTTACACATTGTTTTCCTAACTACCATCTGGATATATTGGCAAGACGAAATCTGGAAACGATTCTTGGTAATGAAATTATGGGCCATTGCTTAGGGGTGAAGTTACTTTTTGTGTTCGGTTTATATGTATATATATAAATTATAAAATTGCAAAGAATAATCATGAATCATAAATGATTGAAAAGGAAGAACAAATTGTAGGCGTAGCTTAATCTTCCTCCCTTAAATCCTCCAAATGAAAAAAGGCACGGGTCGAAAAACTGTCTCCGCCAGGACTCGAAACCGGGTCTCCGGCTTTGAACGCTGACGCCTTCACCACTAGGCCACAGAGACTTCGAGAAAGAAGACAGATCAAAATTCAAGTCATTGGCGAGCCAATCTCTAGGCCCTAAATTTAGTTTACTTTTCGCTTGTATGAATTAAAATTTTACTTGAATCACTCTATTGTGATCCAGCTGAGGTAAAGGCGGCTTGCATTGTTTGTAACTCACTCCCCATGGATCAATGAGTACAGAGGGCCGAGAGATTGGCTCGCCAATGACTTGAATTTGGATCTGTCTTCATTCACGAAGTCTCTGTGGCCTAGTGATGAAGGCGTCGGCGTTCAAAGCCGGAGACCCGGGTTCGAGTACTGACGGAAACAGTTTTTCGACCCGTGCCTTTTTTCATTTGGAGGATTTAAGGGAAGAACATTGCTTATTATGCTACGCCTACTATTATTTCTTTTCAATCATTTGTGCTTATTCTTTGCAATTATTTAAATATAGGAATAAACCAAAGCTATATGTATTAGTTAACTATTCGCTTACCGTATATAAATTATTTATACAAATTTATTTGATACAAAGTAAAGATGCAGGCTGGTTGCAGGGGCGGATCTAGCTTTTTGCTAAGGGGGGGGGGGGGGGGTTGACCCAATGACGATGCGGATACTGTGTGGGTCTGGACACATGATGGCGTTTTTATATGCACATCACATTAGATCCGCCACTGGGTTGTCAAGAACTTGTACAATCCAAGGGTTGTTAACATAATGAATAAGCTCCCACAAAGTGGACTCGAAACCCCCTCACACCTAAGCTTTAAGAAACGGTTATTTATAACTTGAACTTTAAAAATGGGCAAAAAATGGCCCCCAAACCATGTAAATCCTGCAACGCCATACTATCTAATCTCTCGAAGAAGATGGTGAGGTGCGACATTTAAGGTATCTTTAAAGGGATATAACAAGTTTGGGTTAAGAGGGCGCTTCAAAAAATAATTAATTTGTGAATTAATGGAAAACTAAATGAAATATTTGGAAGAGTATGTGATTTTAAAGATAAAACAAACTTTATTTGATAAAAGTCGGTTCAGAAAGAGCTAAAATATCAATAAATATATTCGATTGGAATAAATGTGGGCCCAACATTTTATTCAACAATTTAAGACAAAATCTGTATTATGCCTACATTTGTTCGAAAATATACCAAAGAGGGTTTTAAATAGTTGTTAATGATCTCTCTAGTGAATCATCATTTCAACAAAACATCACATTCACATATAAAAAAAAAAAAAAATGATTGAAGATGTTTTTAGAATGATAACAGCATTTTAACTTACCCGTTTGTAAGTTTGTCTACCTTTCGCGGTGATATTATAGGTACTTAGCAGTAGTTGACATTTCACTTACATGCAAGCAGCGCTTACATGGCAAGTCTTTTTCGCAAAACTCATTTGTCCAGAAAACGGAGTTTATCATTGAAAAACTGAACAAACTTCTCAAGAAAAGCCTTTTTGGGATTATTAAAAAAGAAAAGAAAGGCAAAGTATCGTCAAATTATTTACCTTTTTATAGTAATCACAAAATTGACTATTTTTGAATTATTTTATATGAACAAAATATTTAAACCAAATCGACCATTTTATTGGAAGTTAGTGAAAAATACCCCAAAATAGTCAAACAATATATTTTGATTGCGTTCAAAATAAATAGAGAAGGCTTGCCATATAGTGATAAGCGCTCAAGATACTTACCCGGATCAGTCTCATACGGCGGAATTGTTTCAAGCAGTTTTCTTCCAGTAAATGCTGTAAAGTTATTCCCAGATATCTCCTTTCTCCCGTTCGTCCTGTTTTCTCTCGCAAACGTCCTCCGCTCTGTTTACATGGAATTAAATCAATTTTGTTTACAACATAATTTAAGAATGAGTGTTTATTTAAAATCATAAGTCCCTAAACCTATTTGTTTCAAACAACTTTTAATAACCATAATTATGTTCTATAATAATGGTACAAAGATGCACGGAACACTTTTCAATTCAATCAATAGGTATATGTATAGATATAAGTAAAGTATAGGTATAGATAGGTATTGATAATAGGGAAACATTTGGAGAGTCACAACTAATTTCATTCTTCTGTTAACATGATAAGCCAAACAACAATGTACAGGAGAAATTTGTGATCTCCAAATGATTTTGCTTGAATTTGACAAAGTGAATAAATCACTTTATAGTAATTCAGTATACTAAACAATGTCGCGCGGTCGAGACTCGGCGATAATACAACTGCACTTTGCTGCACATACATGCATGTAACATACAGTTGATATACAATATTTAAGTTCATTCATGAATATCCCAACTACAAAATGTGTTGTTTGATATCAATGAGGGGATGACATCATCTACACACATGAAAACCGTTACAAATTTATATAGCTTGGTCGATTAAAGGGATTAAAAGGGAATTTTAGTAAGCAAAACCCGCACCATTACAGTACAAACTAATATAACTCCACCATGCTTTAAAGATACTGAACACAATAACAAACGACTAAGTAAAAACCCTGGGGGGGGGGGGGCATTCTGAAAATCCTAGGAAGTTACGAGTCCTAACTTGAAAAGGTAAGACGGCGCTACGACACGTCACTATGTGTATTCTGAAAGCAGATTTAAAGGGATAGTTTAGTTTTTGGTATAGACCCAGGTAGCAAGCCAACGTTGGACCAACGTCGGAAACTTGCAAACTCGTTGGAACTCGTTGGACGTTGGACAATCTCGTTGGATCAACGTTGGACCAACATCGGTAACTCGCAGTGAAAAAGAAGTTGGACAATCTCGTTGGACCAACGTTGGACCAACATCGGTAACTCGCAGTGAAATGTACGTTGGACAATCTCGTTGGACCAACGTTGGATCAACATCGTTAACTCGCAGTGAAATAGACGTTGGACAATTCGTTGGACTAACGTTGGATCAACATCGGTAACTCGCAGTGAAAAAGACGTTGGACAATCTCGTTGGACCAACGTTGGACCAACATCGGTAACTCGCAGTGAAAAAGACGTTGGACAATCTTGTTGGACCAACATTGGACCAACATCGGTAACTCGCAGTGAAATGGACGTTGGACAATCTTGTTGGTCCAACGTTGGATCAACATCGGTAACTCGCAGTGAAAAAGACGTTGGACAATCTCGTTGGACCAACGTTGGACCAACATCGGTAACTCGCAGTGAAAAAGACGTTGGACAATCTCGTTGGACCAACATTGGACCAACATCGGTAACTCGCAGTGAAATGGACGTGGGACAATCTTGTTGGACCAACGTTGGACCAACATCGGTAACTCGCAGTGAAAAAGACGTCGGACAATCTCGTTGGACCAACGTTGGACCAACATCGGTAACTCGCAGTGAAATGGACGTTGGACAATCTTGTTGGACCAACGTTGGACCAACATCGGTAACTCGCAGTGAAAAAGACGTCGGACAATCTCGTTGGACCAACGTTGGACCAACATCGGTAACTCGCAGTGAAATGGACGTTGGACAATCTCGTTGGACCAACGTTGGACCAACATCGGTAACTCGCAGTGAAAAAGACGTTGGACAATCTCGTTAGCCCAACGTTAGACCAACATCGGTAACTCGCAGTGAAATGGACGTTGTACAATCTTGTTGGACCAACGTTGGACCAACATCGGTAACTCGCAGTGAAATGGACGTTGTACAATCTTGTTGGACCAACGTTGGACCAACATCGGTAACTCGCAGTGAAGAAGACGTTGGACAATCTTGTTGGACCAACGTTGGACCAACATCGGTAACTCGCAGTGAAATTGACGTTGGACAATCTCGTTGGAGCAACGCTGGACCAACATCGGTAACTCGCAGTGAAAAAGACGTTGGACAATCTTGTTGGACCAACGTTGGATCAACATCGGTACCTCGCAGTGAAAAAGACGTTGGACAATCTCGTTGGACCAACGTTGGATCAACATCGGTAATTCGCAGTGAAAAAGACGTTGGACGATCTCGTTGGATCAACATCGGTAACTCACAGTGAAAAAGACGTTGGACAATCTCGTTAGACCAACAGTAATGAGTGGACTCAAGTAGAATTACAATCATAAATAGAAGTGCGCCATCCCCGGTGAATTACCATATAGGATCGATATGTATATTATCGGGTGTCAAGAAACCATGTATGAGTTGGGCCATCGATCTACAAGCAGTTAATAAAGTAAGCTTTCAACTATACTCGTGTGCCTACTTGTATTATATTACAACATGCATTGTCTGAAGTGAAAGTGACTGTATGTCTGATTCGATTCGCCATGACCTGTGTTGTAGAAATGCTAATTTGAATCCATTTTGGGAGGCGAGCTTCACGGTTGATGTGTGACCGGATATACCATCCAGAAAACGCTTTATTGAGAACTGTACTGTTTGTTATCAACGGTGCATAGCTAGTAGGAAGAAAGAGCTCCAGAAGAGGCAGAAGCGATACTATGACCAGGGTGCCAAGTCGCTGCCGGTGTTGAAGTCTGGAGAACGTGTGTACTACCAAGTGGGAAAAGAATGGAAACCTGGCGTAGTGACAACTCAAGATTCAACGCCCCGCTCGTACCACATCCAGAGTGAGAAAGGTGGGCGGTATCGCCGGAACAGACATCATCTAAAGAAGCGTCGCGCACCTGAAGGTAACATCCATGTTCCAGTAAACGAGGAAACGGAGGTCCCAGAAGCGTGCTGGAGTGAGGTGAAGCCGCCCTCGCAAGAACGTGACAGGCGCTACCCACTTCAACGTCTCAGACCCCCGGATAGATTAGATTTGTGATAGAGATGAATACCATTTAGGGCAGAATAATCCCTTGGTATCATCTAGGCGTTGGGTAGTCCACCCTGGCACTAGCACGTTAAACCATTTTGCATTAAAGGGCATCAAGCGTGGGGATGCTACACAGCAGGTCGCCATTTTGAACTGGGCCAGTTTGCGCGCACTGCATGACACTGAGCTAACGTGCATCACGCACCGTGCGCAACGTGTACTTAAGATGGCGCCGCGCATCTGATTTGACGACTCTGAAGTACCTTTAAGGTAAATGTCGGTCTTACATAGGGGATGACAACCGTACGAAAGGGGCAGAATAATCCCCTGGTTCCATCTTCTGGGTGTCGGGTAGTCTACCCTGACACTCAAGTTTGTAATTTACCAGTATTTATTATTGTTATGCCAGAGTTACACATGGCATTTCGCCTACTTGTATTATATTACAACACCAACGATGGATCAACATCGGTAACTCAAAGTGAAATGGAGGTTGGACAATCTCGTTAGAGCAACGTTGGATCGACATCGGTAACCCACAGTGAAACGTTCGTTAATCCAACGAGAATCCAACATTTCACATCTGTTGTTCACTACATGTAGCTGTTATGTTAAAAAAGGTAATTTTTTTACTCGTAGCACAGGTGGTCAAAACCCCCTTGCATAATAAAAGGATTTAAAATTAGCTGCTGAAAGCAGGATGTATGCCATCGTTGGATCAACGTTGGTTCAACGTTGGATGAACGTTGGTTATTATTCATGAATATTCATGAGTGGTTATCATTGACTGCAAACAGCATTAATAATCATGTTATTTGATTGTTCAGAATGAATCCAATGTTATTATTTACTCATTATTTGAAATATATGTAAGTTATTTATCTACAAAAACATTCTAAAGGTTTGTTTCCATGATGTATTTGTGTAAATTCTTAAAACTTTATCCAAACATTCAACTTTATCGAAATACCAACCATCAAACAAATATTAACACAGAAGCTAGGTTATATAAAGCTGAGTGGATGATGTAGATGTAGTGAGTGTAGGAATAGGAATAGGACTATATGGATAGGAATAGGAATAGGACTAGGAATAGGGTTAGGGTTAGTCTTAGGTAAAGGCAAAGCTAGGATAGGATGTTCTAGATATCACCAATAGGCGTGTCATATGAATATTAATTTAATTTTTTTAGTACGGTGAGACGTTGGTCCAATGTTGGACCAACGTTGGACCAACGTTGGATCAACGTTGGACCAACGTTGGAGAAATGTTGGTGAATTACGCTGGACCAACGTTGGATGCTTGTTGGAGACATGTTGGATGCTTGTTGGAGACATGTTGGATGCTTGTTGGATGAGTGTTGGAGACATGTTGGATGCTTGTTGGAAATATGGTGGATGCTTGTTGGACACATGTTGCTTTGACGTTGGATCAACGTTTGCGTACGCCCAACCAACGCTGCTCCAACGTTGGCGAATACAAAATACCAACCTTGGATCAACGTTGGAAAAGCGTTGGTCCAACGTTGACAAATGACAACTTTCCAACGATGGACCAACGTTGATCCAACGTTGGTATTTTGTTTTCGCCAACGTTGGAGCAGCGTTGTTTGGGCGTACGCAAGCAACGTTGGTCCAACGTTGCCGGACAACGTTGGACCAACGTTGCCGAAAAAATTGGACAACGTTGGTCCAACGTTGGACCAACGTTGGCTTGCTACCTGGGGAGGGCGCTACACAAAATAATTTTGTCAAATTCGAAAGAGCATACAATTTTAATGACAGAATAAACTTTATTTGATCATAATTGGATCAGAAATGGCTGAAATATCCATTAACATAACAATTTGTAATAATTGTGGGGCCCCACAATTATTCGATAATTTTGAACCAGCCATTATTTTTTGTACAAATGCTTCCTCCATTTCAAAATATACAAAAGAGTTGTTGATTATCTCTCTATCTAATGACCATTTCAACAAAACATTACATGCACAACAGTTGAAACCAATGAGTGTTTAGTGAGCGCCCTCTTGAGTTGTAACGGCTCTTTTTTTTTAATGATAACAGGTTTTTTCCTTAGATCGAAATTAAAATACATACACTGTTAGATTTGTTCAAATGTCCCTTTAGTATGAAGATAATTATCATTGATAATCATTAAGCTCAAGTGCATTAATGAACGGTCATAAACCTCAAAGACGTCATACAGTAATTTGTTGTAAAAGCTCATGCAAATGTACGCTTTTTTAACCAGGAAAGCAGTGTTCCTTTTCAATGAAACTTTTACACATCATTTGGACATATCTTACAATGATTTTGGTATAGATTTGAAATCTCAAATATAATTTTGGGCAATTTCTGACACTTTACAGGTGCACCTTTAATGTCATTTACAAATGTAAACCAAATCATGTCTTTCTCTTGCACGATAAACAATTAATTTTGGTTTGTTTCCGTGTAGGCCTATCAAAAACATTAACAAGTATGAACATTTTGAAGTCTTTTGATTAAGTGATAAAGATCGAAGAGGCCGAGAGCGCATGAAAGATAACTTTCAAGCGTACTACTCGCAATAAATTTATGTTCTTATTTGTTTACACTTTTGGTCGCTCATTGCAGTTTGATAATGTTTTGTTCATGTCGTATAAATATCGTAAATCGTGCAATTGCATACATAATATAGCATTTAAGACCGAGTTAAGACACCTCGGTGGCAGACTTAAGTTTTATCCTAAGTTGTGGCTTTCAGAATACAAATTTGTGTAATTTGCATACGAGTCTTAACTTTTAGCTCATTTGCATACGTGGCTTAACTTTTAGCTCATTTGCATACGTGCCTTAACTTTATGATGTCCTGTGTTCAGAATACAAAAATAGTTAAGACTCGTAACTTAGGACAAAATCCATGACTTAAGACATGTCTTATCTTTTCAGAATGCCCCCCTGATATCTAGTAAAAAAAAGAGCCGTTACAACTCAATAGGGCGCTTTCTAAAAACTCATTGGTTTCAACTTTTTTTCATACAAAATTGTGCATGTAATGTTTTGTTAAAATAATAATTAAATAGAGATATCATCTACAACTATGGTTTTTTGAAAGAAGTGCTGGATTCGACCATCAATTTGCTGTTACCATGGTTACATAATGAAGTCACATTTTTATAATTGTTTTGTTTTAAATTAAGTTATTTATAAACTAACTAGTGTACATACACGATGTAATGCATACTATGGACTAAAACTTGGTAATCGTTGGATCCACGTAAAACAGTTCATCTTAATGCGCTATAGATTTGATGATGAATACCACAAGATCAACAATAACTCACCAATCAAAATGATGTAGGCTGCGAAATATAACACAAGTTTCCACGCCATTGCTGTTGAATTCCGAAAGATTTCTAGTCGATGATTTCAAACTCCAATAGCAAACCAAGACGGCTGCTTAACGACCTTTGTTGGGAGCATAAAGACGGTATGATCAGAGCAAGTTATTACGACCTCAGAAAGTTTGCAACAGTTAAATGGCGCCATATACAACCATTGTGGATCATCACTTGATTCGTTCTCATCCTAATTCTTCTGGTCAATGTTAACTCATTCTTGACACTGAGCTGGACATCCCGGAGAGGTTATGCAGGACACGTCATGTTCCAATAAGCAATGGGTTAGTTGGTTTGAGATTCGTGTGGCAACGTAAACTGCACAGCCAAACCCTTCAACAACCAGAATGATGAAGCGAAATCAATTATTATTGACGTGAACAGTCCACGCCATGGGAGTTTCCTCTCCGATGTAACCATAAAAGCTGCTATTATTTTTCCTCTCAACTGTTTTGTAAATATATGTTAAATGTTAATCACCTCGTTACCATATTGTTAATCTAGACCTTTTGTTCCGGTTGTTGTAGTTTTTTTTTCTCTCAATGAATAATTTAAAGAAGTGCCGACTGCTGCTCGCTCAAATCGAATCAAATAATGTAATTGTCTCTTGAAATAGTAACCACTCGCCTGCAGTCGTACAGGGTGCTAAATGTTTGTCACACATTTCCTACCCTCGATTCATTAATTAACATATAAATGTTCGTCAACAATCAGTAATTAAAGGGATCTATAGTAACTTTGTTGGCAAGTGCAAAAAAGTGATGAGTGATACATAAAATGTGTATTGGAGTGATCTGATATGTCCAGAACGTTATGTGTGAACATTTCACATTAATTGAATGTTTTCTGGCTGAGAAATGAGCAAAAAATGCAAAGTGATATTCATTAACTCATTGAACTTACTTTGTACTCAGCATGTAGAAAAGTTAATATCCAAGCACTTCAATCGTAAATATCTTTCGATCGAAATGGAAATTTGAAAAACCAAAACCTGTCCCGTGTTTCGATTGTAAATATAAATGTATGATAAGGTATGATAGAACCACTAGAGTTCCAAGTAAGTTTTGAGGCTTTGGACAATGTCCCTTTAAAGACTGATCGTACACTTCAGTGCGCGCCAGGCAGGGGGCTTTTGGGGGGATTTATTGTTAAGTTGAAGTCCATTGTCCATTACCATATAGGGGACCAGGCTGTTTTTCATTCGAACAGCAATACAAAATAAAGGTTTCGGGTATGATTACGTATATTAGCTAACACTAGAGTTGTTCTTATTGTATTACTGTATTGAAATAGAATATACGTGTTGCAGTACTCTATAGAAATGTGGATGATGAAAAGCGGGGTTAAATGGATCATCATGATAATATATCCTTATGCCGCCACTATACGGATCTACGGATGTTGTCAGGGCATTTCCGCAAGTAATGCACACTCACACACTTTTTTTTCCCAATAATGTTTTATTCCTCCAAACATAACATATTCATGAACAATTGTCAACAATTACATTAAACTGATATAACCAAATTAACAATACATTTAACACACATTTAACACACACGCACACACACACACACACACACACACACACACACACACACACACACACACACACACACACACACACACACACACACACACACACACACACACACACACACACGCACACACACACACACACACACACTTTCGTTTGTTTTTTTTGTTCATGTTTTATTCCTGTTTTATTAAGCTCAAGTGCATTAATGAACGGTCATAAACCTCAAAGACGTCATACAGTAATTTGTTGTAAAAGCTCATGCAAATGTACGCTTTTTTAACCAGGAAAGCAGTGTTCTTTTGCAATGAAACTTTTACACATCATTTGGACATATCTTACAATGATTTTGGTATAGATTTGAAATCTCAAATATAATTTTGGGCAATTTCTGACACTTTACAGGTGCACCTTTAATGTCATTTACAAATGTAAACCAAATCATGTCTTTCTCTTGCACGATAAACAATTAATTTTGGTTTGTTTCCGTGTAGGCCTATCAAAAACATTAACAAGTATGAACATTTTGAAGTCTTTTGATTAAGTGATAAAGATCGAAGAGGCCGAGAGCGCATGAAAGATAACTTTCAAGCGTACTACTCGCAATACATTTATGTTCTTATTTGTTTACACTTTTGGTCGCTCATTGCAGTTTGATAATGTTTTGTTCATGTCGTATAAATATCGTAAATCGTGCAATTAGTGCAGTAAGTTTTGAGGCTTTGGACAATGTCCCTTTAAAGACTGATCGTACACTTCAGTGCGCGCCAGGCAGGGGGCTTTTGGAGGGATTTATTGTTAAGTTGAAGTCCATTGTCCATTACCATATAGGGGACCAGGCTGTTTTTCATTCGAACATAGAAATGTCTACTCTATAGAAATGGGGATGATGAAAAGCGGGGTTAGATGGATCATCATGATAATATATCCTTATGCCGCCACTATACGGATCTACGGATGTTGTCAGGGCATTTTCGCAAGTAATGCACACTCACACACTTTTTTTCCCAATAATGTTTTATTCCTCCAAACATAACATATTCATGAACAATTGTCAACAATTACATTAAACTGATATAACCAAATTAACAATACATTTAACACACATTTAACACACACACACACACACACACTTTCTTTTGTTTTTATTGTTCATGTTTTATTCCTCCAAATAAACAGAACAAAAACATCAATAATAATTTCGTAAACATAATTTTGCATCATAAAAATGGATGTTCCATTACAGAAAGTAAATTACATATACATAACAATTTACATCACATAATTATGAACTACGTACGAATAATGAGAATTGGAGGTTTTTAAGCTAAGATTAAAAAAAAAAACATATACTAAAAAAAAAAAATATAATTCTACCACTACCGCTTCCTTGCGGTCCCAAAATGTATGCATTACTTGACATGAAGAACAACTTTTCATTTAACACTTAAATACAGTATATACAAGTATACGAATGACAGATCGGACACTCTATCCGTCAGACAGTCTGTACGCTCACACTGGCGGAGACGGGTAACGGGTGGGGAATTAAGGTCCAATTGCGGCGTGCTGGCGGCGTGCATGACGTTTCAACTGATATGTTAGCATAAAGATACCAAGGTTTGGACTTTGCTACAACACAAGCCCCTTTTTATACTATTTCAACAATATTGATCAATCAATTTGGCCAATTATAGATGTTTTCGGTAACTTTTCCAATACTTTTAATTGGCTTTAATATTTTTAGCCCTAAATATTGCGTGGGGGTGAGCGTAGGGTAACGAGTTCATATTATGATTTCATAACAAATTAAATTGCCATTTATTTTATCTATTATTTTATGATTTAATTTTGACATTTCCTCAATATGCTGGTATTTTGTTTATCCGTTATGTTTTGTATTTCTAAAAGTGAATTATGACGTTTCTTAGAAAAAGTCGTAAACATTATAATTTTCTTTACTTATACATACAACGGAATATGCTCTTTTATACTTGTCATCCCTGCCCCCATCTCAAATATTTTTTGGATATATCCCCTATCACCATATGATCGACCCACATTGTCACCTTAGCTACGTCCAATTTGCCAACAAAGTGCGACTATACGGAAGGGGCTACGAACTGGTCATCGATCTCTTCTCTTTCAGAGATAAGCACTTTCCTTCGATGGTTCTCATGCTATTGGTTGTGATCTATGAGCTATCAGAAGAATTAGAATGTATCCTCAGTGCACAGAGATACACATTTATCAGTAAGTTTTGTAGGTTAGAAACAGTTTGAATTTTAGGCCGGAATACAAACTGCGCATCGACTTTCTTGTATTTTTTCTTGTATGGAGAGGAACACTTTCAATTGGTGGTTCGCATGCTGCTCACACAGGCATTTTAGCTATGTTTGTTAAAGGAGAATTGTGAGATATCCTAGAGACTCAACTTCGTCTTAGGGGTAGAGATAGGGATAGGGGTATCCCCTTCTCCACAAGTTTAGAACAAACCTAATGGGCGGATTTTACTCACTCTGATGGCAGGGATGGTCTGCTTTGTGATGTATTGACAAATCAAAGGTATACACACAGGCCCATCTTGTACCGTGATGACTAATTCATTTATTGTTTACAACTAGTAGGGGATTCTTGTTATAAGAAACTCTGTTATGATAACACTCCTATAAAGCATAATATTGCTGGTCCCCGCTCTCATATTTTTTAAAATTTGTTTTAATTTATCTTTCTTATATAACACACATTACAAAGGCTTGGTACGAACAGTCACGTCACGTTCACGTCACGTCACGTGAAGGTTCTGTACCTTTTGTGAAACAGGTCACCCAAATCTACGAAGTGTTGGGTTACGTGACCCAACAGTTTGTAGATATACTATATGCAATTCATGAAAGCTCACGTAAATTGGCGCTTGCGTAAAACAAATTAATGTAAATTGTCGTTGAGAAGAGACTAATTCTCGGTAAATTTAATCGTGAACGAACCGGTCCTACCTATACTGTAAATACCAATTATAGGCGTACACAGGCCTGGGGGCAGGGGGATGGACACCCCCTACCCCCATCCCCACCCCCTTACATAATTCAAGAAATGTCTTGGTCTCGGCCTCGAAATTTGTGACCGGTCCTGGTCTCGTCCTCGGCTGCGGTCATTTTCTACGGACACCCCCTACCCACACTCCCCCCGCTTACTTCAATTTGTCTGACGAAATATCCCCCCCCCTACACCCACCCCTTGAAAAAATCCTGGATACACCACTGCCTACAAGTAGCTAGTTCGAATGTCAAATACATGAATTGATTTATTTAATATTGATTGGTTGGTGTGATTGTTTCATTATAATGATTGACTGATTAATTGATAGATTGACTCGATTCAATAACCATAAATAAACACTATTAATCAAATCATTGTTTTATTACTTTTAAACTCATTGATCACTGCAACTCACTCACTCACTTTCACAGGCATGCACATACAACGCCGTTAAGGGCCAGTACGGTACGCTCAGACGTCGAGCACGGGAACTTCAGGCGTATGCGAACTGAATTGTCCGCTGCGTGTAGCAATTCAGCTGGAAATCAACATTTGCCAAAATCCACGCACGACACGTCTTTAGAAATACTCCAATAACAAGACAAATAATGCAAGTGGTATGGTTGTACATTACCTAAATGACAGAACTGCATATTATCGTCTCAGATTACTCTGAATTATGCACGTACATATTATAAACATAATGATTGAAAAGATTTGATAAGGGGGTATCGGCATTTTCGTCGAATATTTTTAAATCTCTTTGTGCGTGTATGTCTAGTCTTAGTAACAAGCGTTTGCAATTTAAAAAATCTTGATTAAACGCTCACGTCACGATTTGGTTAACGCGACACTTCGAGTTTTACCGGCATGGAAAACGACAAATTGTTGGGTCACTTTACCCTACACTTCGTAGATTTGGGTGACCTGTTTCACAAAAGGTACAGAACCGTTCACGTGATGTTAACGTGAACGTGACGTGACTGTTCGTACCAAGCCCATTACAAATATGACATGAACATAACACACTTGACAGAATATGGCGTTACAATAGAAAGATGAGGTGACCTAGGTTGAAAGCAAAGCTTGTGGAATATATTACTCTGGATACAGTGAAACCTCGTTATAACGAGCACATCCTGCCCAATCAATTTACCGTGTTATATAAGATATTTCGTTCTATCAAGGATTAAAAATAATAAAATACATATAATGCATATAATCTGGACCTGTGCTATATATAGCCTCGCTATATCAGGTACTTCAATAATATACTTCGTTATACAAGTGTATAACTTACATAACATATTATATACAATTTGCATTGTCCCAAGCATCTCGTTATAACGAGGTTTCATTGTAATTGTATTATTACATCTTATATAAATGTGGTCCTAAATGTAGTCCATTGTTGCGGAAAAGCTTACCCGAAAATATAAACAAATGCAAAATCGCTTAATATATTTAAATTCAAATTTAAAGAGTATATTTTTAAATAATCTTTACCAATGCTTCATAACATTGATAACGTCCCATCTTTGTCAAATATATTAATAATAACGTAATTTTCGTTTTCTTTTTACTTATTTCATATAGCAGTTTTAAATATCCATGGGCTATGCTTATAAGTCATATGACTTGTTATAATCCCCACACTGACATAATGACAGTGCCTTTGTATATTGTCTTTGTATTCTCTTCTGGTATGTTTGTTCTTATTAATTATGATATGATGTGTTACATGAATCAACTGAATGTACATAATTATGTTCATGTTTTTTATGCAAATGTGAAATAAATTCAATTCAATTCAACTCAACATGTCAACACAGACAAATGCTTTATTTTTGCTTAATAATATAGTGCAAATTTTAATGGTTTTACATCAGGAGTATCATATTGATTATAAGCGGCTATTGATTTTTGTATTAATATGTATACTGTTTTGTAATAACATGCTAGGTTCACTTTTCAGCACAGATTTTATAATAATGAATATAATAACAATTTTGTAGAAAGTTTTACTCATGAAGTTATTTTGTTCGTATTAAAGTTACCTGTATATTTATATATGTTCCTTAGGGATACAATGTAAAATTGTGTAAACAAAATAATTGGGAGTAATGAATAGGTTAAAAACAAAGCAAGTACAGCGTCTTTGACATATATATACTATGGGTATCTGTCTCAGATATTCTTTGAGGCCGCAGACCCTTTGTTGTACTTTGTGTGAATGTACTTTATGTACACACATTACTGATATGGGTATTTAAGTTCACGCAAATGTATAATATCACAATGGTTAGCCCCTTCTTCATCAATACTGTACACTTTGAATTATATTATTTAGCATATTGACAAAAATGCAGCACATTGTTTTAAAACCGACAAAAGACAAACTAAATATTTTGCATGATGTGAAAAGTTGGAAAGAGGACAAAATGCAAATATTTAAATTGTTAAGCATTATCAATGAATAATATGATCAAATTCAAATTTCAATTTAAAAGCAGAGTCTATACAATAACATTAACCAGTAAATTCACTCTACTGATGAAGGACATCAGTCATTTAAATGTATATACAATACATAGGTATGACAAATCATGTGACTATCAACACATAATATAGACAAGTATTACATGACATTGTTAGTACTCATTTGCACATACAAGATACGCTCAAACCTCTCACATAACGAGGCAAAATAAAGCCACCAAATATTATTCATACATAATGCATGTAATACAAATATTATCTATAAAGTAATGCGCAGGCATTCATCGTAGAGATGACCATTCTGCGGGGAACCGATATCCCAGCCCCAGTGCACATGAGTTGGAGGGTATCCTAAAGCATTTCCATCGTGTTAGACCAACCTAGAG